>VDFB02365006.1:0-49194 GCA_007258455.2 Sequoia sempervirens
TTACATCCTCCCCCCCTTAAAAATCGACTTACTCCTGGAAGTCGAGCTCAATCGTAAACATGGTAACACAACAATATCAAAGATCATAAGCACATCATCACCATAAATTAAAACATCGATTAAACATCATCAAGTAAACAACGAAAATTAAATAAACCAAAAAATAAGGAAAGGATACCAAAACAAAAATGGTGACGGGGTTGCAAACAAACCAATTTGTCAAACACTAAAACAAATGACGAACTAGGTTGGGAAAATTTTCTTATCAGCCCCTATGTTCAACGTCAAGCCCATTGGGTGTATATAATGCTCGCCCTGTCCTGACATTGCAGGTGGAATCGAGACTTAATCCCTGCAAGCCTGCATGCAAACAAACATTGTGCACAATACATATACATCACAAATACATCTTGAGAGGAATTCCCAGCATAGTAGACCATACTGTCCCTCCCACCAACCACACATAATAGTCAAAACAATTCTAGTAACTCATAATCAATTTGCTTCTTATTAGTTAGGAAATATTCATATAAGGATACTAACCATAAATCTAATTCCTATACGGTATCAAAATTGATTACTACTTGACATTATAAGTGTCTATACCTACATTTTACAATTACATTACCTTCGTCACTATGCTCTCTGAAGCCCACTTCCTGTAAATGAAAATCTACCATAGAGCATTGCACATTAGTACCAATAATTCAAGTTGCAACTTAACCTCAAGATACTATATTTAGCTAAAATCATAGAATCATTATCCGCTAAACCTTACATTTTCGTTAAAACTCATAATTTTCACACAAGGAACTCCACTTTAACCCATTATTCAACACCAAAACTCACATCAATTTCAATAAAAAGGGGTAGAATTTTACACCTTCACAGATTCAATAAAACATAATTCATCACTCAAGGACAACAAAATCGCAGATTCCCCGAACACTTGACATAATCACACACATAAAACACATCACCAAGAAACACATCACACTAAAACTCAAGGGTCCATAGAGCATCCCCGACAGGAAGGATATCAATGCATTACTTTTCTGCAAAGGGGTCCTATCCTTTCCCATCAGTTTCCTGCACCATCGACCCTACACCATCTAACAGAAGAAATTCACAACAATGACAAAAGCAAAGTGAAAATCAAGACTCATGGTCTAAGCGCAAGGTTACATAGTGAGCACACATAGTGCCCAATGTATGAGACATGCTGATGCCATGTTATAACGCCCGTAGTCACGAACCCCAAAGGACAATTACATAAAAATTACGGCACAATTTTTTTTTTTAAAGGTAAACATAACATACATGAAAAACACATTAAGTCATAACATGAATTTTCAATTAAGCAGATTCATTAACACATACATCCCTTGGGGTACACGAGGAGTCATGACGATACCGAGATCCACACAACAACAATAAAGAATAAAATCCAAAGATACCGAAAACCCATAACAAAATAAACATTAACAAATATAACATACAAGATAAAGCATTGAAAACCGTTTAGTGCCAATACAACATAGCAACAACATTACTTTGACACAATGAATAACAACTACAAAATAACCACATAAGGTTAATGTTCATTACAATACCAAGTTCAAGATGTACAATGATACAAAGGTGTTTCCAGTCATAAATGGAAACCATACACGAGATAACATGATACAAAAGAATACTAAATATCATAACTGGCTCCAAGACAAATACAACTCTAGAGTCACCGCAACAACACCAATCCGCACCTCTCAATCCTCGACTGGGGACCCAATGGGGTGCTTAGCACGTTCCACCCGACCATGTGAGTCCAAAGACCCACCCCCCGTGCTAGGAGCTAACAAGGAAGAGTCTTCAACCAAGAACATCCCAAACATGGAACCACAAGACTCAACAACATACAAAAGCATCATAAAACTCAAGGATTACAAGAGTCATCATACTAACTTAAAACCATAAATTCAATCACATAAATTAAAGCAATGACCAGTAAACAAGTAATCAAAGGATGATCATAAACATAATACAATTCCAAATTTCAATCAAATAATACAATAATATCATATCACAGTATCATAAGATACAAGATCATAAATCAAATGTAATGAGATCATACAAGACCACAAAACATACTAAAGATGTATTAAAGCAATAATCATAAATCAATCTAAAACAACTCTCATAACCCACTTCCAGAGGAACTCAATAAAGTAAAACACATGGGCAACAAGGGGAGAGTGTCATCGCATAGCCCACATGGGTTCTCCTGGCCCTTCCTCCCAAACTAAGGCGCCGGCCCCCATCTATGGATCTCCTGTGCTCTTCGTCCCAACTGGAGGCGCCGGCACCATAGGGTAGCTCATGCGGAGCCGTAGACCTCTCGTGAAGACGAGGTCACGACCTTGCCAACCACGACTTTGTCAGCCTTCCATTAGTCTGCGGAAGCACTTAATGAAGACGAGGCATCCATTTTATTAATCTTATAATGATATTACTACCCAACCCTCCTAAGTTAATTATTAGGTTTTCACTTGTTTACTAACTCACTCGTGGGTTCTCCCGTGCTCTTCCCCTTACACGGGGCGCCGGCCCCCACGAGGAGCCACTCTCCCTAGAGACCCAACAATCTCAAACCACGAAATAACCAAGGGTTGTACCATCATAATTTGAACAAAGAATCACAACATAAAAGCGTTGCGAGGCATTACCCATCTCGCTAACATGTACAACATCAGAGTCTTACAAAGTTCTTTACAACCCTTTTTTAATAATGAAACCAAAACACTTGCCACATCAAGGGCACATAAAGAGAGAACATCAACTGACAATCAACTTAAGCCTCTGGAAGCCAAAAGAATGAAAACCCACAAACAAGGGTAAAATGAAGCAACACAAGTTTTTCCCCAATAATTCCAACACAAGGATAAAATTTAACTGAAATATGAGATTAACTCAAAAAAAAGCCATAAAAAGAAGATTCATCAAGACCCATCCACAAATCAACAATGGTGTCACCTCAAATAGGAAAACGCAAAAGAAAATCAACCTTTAATTCAATGAAATCACTTAATAAAACCAAAAGCTACCAACTAGGCATTCCATGGGAGACCTCAATTTCCTCCTCACAAGATACCTATACAGTTGGTATACAAAAGACCTTTGACAAAATCAACAAACATGACAACAAGATTTCCCTTGCCTCTAGAAGCCCCAAAATAAATCAATTACTCAAGGACTCATCAACAAGGGTAGACAAAGTAGTAAGAGTTTCCAATCGACTAACAACACAAATTTAAGAAATAGAAATCCTTTCAAAACCCAAGAGTAGCTCAAGAGAATACTTTTTTAATTAATTATTTCACAAAGCAAATCTATTAAATAAAAATAACTAACTTCCATTTACTAGTACAATTATAATATTACTCTTGAAATCAAAGTTACACAACTAATTTAATTATCATATTTAGCTTCTTAAAGTAAGTTTATTTAGAGATATTAATATCCTCTGCTACTTTATACAAGAGTTCAACTTGAATAAGTTTCCTAAGTAAATACCTAAAAATTATTTTTAATTCTCTTATTGTATAAATGTACCAATAATCAAATATAGGAAGATTCCTTTTCTTAAGTGAAACTTAAATGTTGTAGAATTGATAAGAAGAAAATTATGAGAACAAATTCAAAAACATATTTTTCCCATCCTAAATGTAATACAACAATCAAAGAGCCATTTATTTGTTAGTTCAATCAGATGACTATCAATTTCCTAATGAATCCATGGCTCAAGGGTCCAGATTGTGCTAAGAAATACTACGATATGCTAGTTAGAATTTTGTACTAAACTCATCCACAACGATACTAGTAGTTGAAACATAACTACCTAAAAACATACTAATTACAACATTATACATTACTAACACTAGATTCAACGTGAGCACCAACTTTAATAGAAATTAATTGCGCAACGAATATTATAGACAATATACAATATGAAAACTTGTTCCCAGAATACCATCCTAAGATTATCAAGCATACATTTCTTTACATTTTCTTCATTGACAACATAAAGAAGAGTATTGAATAACTTAACAATATGGTGAACTAGACCAATGCATGTTACAAACTCATTTAACGATGATGATGAAGATGGGTAACAAAAGCCAAAAAAACAAGGCTGATGTAAGGAGAGGATAACCATACATAAGAAGAGTTGTAGCGGTACTGCCAGACATAACTCGCATGGAAAAGAATGAGGAGTCAGAAAGAGGATTAGCTAAAGAGGCACTAGAAAGAGTTCATGATTCAGTTTGCAATGATAATGATGTTGCTTGGTACCCATATATGGCAGCGTGGATCCATTTCATGTTGTCGTCATCAAGAGTGTTACCAGGCAACAAGATGGAGGAAATTCTTATATAAGGATAATGTTTTTTCAATGTTCGGGACGCCGGCTTTATTGTCAACTACATGCCAACATTGAAATTCCTTGGCATTATTCATGTTATGGAAATTTTCTTTAGATTCAGGGATTCAAAACACTTCAACCATGTGATACTTCTGACTACATACACAATTGACCTGAAACAATGAAAGAGTCTAAAAAGGCAGAGAGACTACACTAGTGACTTAGGAGAAACCTTGGATTTCATTCACCACGCCATCAAGAATGTGGGCTTCAACAATAGAAAATGGAAATTAAAATACAGTAAACACTGAATATGAAAATCCAACGAAATGCAATGATAGTCGGTATACAAACTGTGGATGCAATTGCGTCAAATTCAAAAAAGAAAAAGTTGTACATTAATTCTCTTACTCATAAGTCTCGTATTAGCACCTCACCTTTCTCCTTCTCTTTTTCCCACCGCTACGCAGATGAAGACTTGTGGTCAGGCACTCGCAGCAAAACGCCAGTCCCTCTCTTCACAGGTTGCCAATGGTAGCAGGGAGATTATAAATTTGGGTGCAGAGACTTCTCTTGAAGGAGCTCTTACAAACACTATATCCAAAACATCAATTTCCTTTAACTTATTTGAATGATGGTGGCAAAAGCAGAAACATTGGCGAATTAAGGAAGAAATTAAATAAATACACTCATTTGAATTCATCAATTTTCTTCCTTGAACAATCACACTCAATATTGATGACATCCTTGAGAAGACACCCGAACCAAGCTTCCTCCAAGTTTGAGATGGTTGAATTGGAAAAACATGAAGCACTTATCTACAGGTCTTATGGATAACATTGAGGATTTTTATAATAAAGCAGAGGTTAATTAAATCTATAACCTACCATGTACCCAAAGGCTACTTGTTGAGATTGGATTGTGATGACAACAGAGAGAGAGTTTATTTAAAATTTTAGCTTTTTCCTTCGTATCATTATTCTGATGCAAGGGCATATAAATACTCTATATATGCTAAAAACAATAAGAATAATGTAACATACAAATAATCGGGTTAAAATTAGTCCTCAAGGCACACAGTGAGGAAGAAAATACAGCAGCAGAGTGAAGATGCAAATTTAGGGGAGACTTCATGTGTGGCGAGTCTAAAGGAGGATTAGAATACTCTTCGAACCTCATGAGAATTCGAATTGAGGATACAGCCATTGGTCATCAAACCAGGCAAAGAATTTGCAATGCACAATACGTTGGTGAATGCGTATACTTCCAAGGGTAGCTAGAACGATATGAGCAAGATCAGGGCACGGTTGTAACAGCTAACAAGGAATATCTGAGAGAAGGATTATATTAGGGTTGGATGCCAACATGTGCATAACAATAGCAGATACAAAATCGTTCTACAAAATTTGAAGAAAGATAGGTGAATTCCAAAACTCCAAAGACTATAAGGCAACAACAGAACAAGAAGAGAGGTTTGATGCAGAAAGAGATACAACGTGAAAGAAACGAAGGAGAATTTCTCCAGAATGATCGAATGAGACATCAATTCGCAGTATAGATTAGATATGAGAGAAAATAATTACATAAACAAATACCTCGACTAGAAGATGGTAGTTTTGTAGCTACTACTCCATATGGTACCGATAGCTTTCTGGATTTCTCTCCTCTTCTATCCCTGCTGCTTGGCCTAAGTCCTGCACTTTCTTTATTGCAAAGCCCTTCTATTGAATCGATCTGGTATGGGTCTCTCTTCTTCCTCCCAAAAGCTAGATATACTTTATTTATTTTTCATATTCTATAGTTCAGTTCTTTTCGACTTCCAATTGCTTGATAGGTGAAGTATCTTTCCAGCTTCTTTTTCCTTTTACACTTCCCAAAAATCTTATCACGATTTATTTAATTAATAAACTATTCACTTTCCATTTTCCAATTGCCTTCCTTTTTATTATTTTCTTTTCCAGATTATTTTGTTCATTATTATTATTAAATCAATTTATCTAATAATATCACTGGTGTTTTTAACAAATTAGTTTAATTTGATCATTTGATCTAAATCATTTGATTTAATTTAATGGATTATTATTTTTAATTTCTAATTATATTTTAAATAACCTCGCAGATTCACTTATGATTTAAATTAATTATTTAAACATGACTACTAACATTTGATATTTTCCACACAATCGAATAACACAGTAATCAATGAAGCATACACAAATACTCACACAAAAGTTCAGAACAACCGACACGGAGGGGTATTACATCCCCCCCCCTTAAAAATTGACTTACTCCTAGAAGTCGAGCTCAATCATAAACATGGTAACACAACAATATCAATGATCATAAGCACATCATCACCATAAATTAAAACATCGATTAAACATCATCAAGTAAACAATGAAAATTAAACAAACCAAAAATAAGGAAAGGATACCAACACAAAAATGGTGACGGGGTTGCAACTAGACCAATTTATCAACACTAAGACAGATGACGAACTAGGTTGGGGAAATTTTCTTGCCAACTCCTATGTTCAACGTCAAACCCATTGGGTGTATATAATGCTCGCCCTGTCCTGACAATGCAGGTGGAATCGAGACTTAGTTCCTGCAATCCTGCATGCAAACAAACGTTGTACATATATAGCACAAATACATCGTGAGAGGAATTCCCAGCATAGTAGGGCACTCGCGAGCGAGTGATACCACACTGTCCCTCCCACCAACCACACATAATAGTCAAAACAATTCTAGTAACTCGTAAACAATTTTCTTCTAATTAGTTAGGAAATATTTGTATAAGGATACTACCCATAAATCTAATTCCTATACTGTATCAAAATTGATTACTACTTGACATTATAAGTGTCTATACCTGCATTTTACAATTACATTACCTTCGTCACTATGCTTTCTGAAGCCCACTTCCTGTAAATCAAAAGCTACCATAGAGCATTGCACATTAGTACCAATAATTCAAGTTGCATCTTGACCTCAAGATACTATATTCTGCTAAAAATCATAGAATAATTATCCACAAAACCTTACATTTTTGTTAAAACTCATAATTTTCACACAAGGAACTCCACTTTAACCATTATTCAACACCAAAACTCACATCAATTTCAATAAAAAGGGGTAAAATTTTACACCTTCACAGATTCAAGAAAACATAATTCATCACTCAAGGACAACAAAATCTCAAATCCACACACATTTGACATAATCACACACATAAAACACATCCCCAAGAAACACATCACACTAAAACTCAAGGGTCCATAGAGCATCCCCGACAGGAAGGATATCGGTGCATTGCGCACTACACCAAGGGTCCTATCCTTTCCCATCAGTTTCCTGCACCATCGACCCGACACCATCAACGAAAGAAATTCAAGTTCACCACAATGACAAAAGAAAAGTGAAACTCAAGACTCATAGGTCTAAGCACAAGGTTACATAGTGAGCACACATAGTGCCCAGTGTATGAACCTAGGCTCTGATACCATGTTGTAACGCCCCGCCGTGTGAACCACAAAGGACAAATACATAATAATTACAGCACAATTTTTATTTTTTTTAAAGTAAACATAACATACATGTATTACACATTAAGTCATGACATGAATTCCATTAAAAACAGTTCAACGTACATACATCCCTTGGGGTACACAAGGAGTCATTACGAGATTGAGATCCACACAACGACAATAAAGAATAAAATCCAAAGATATAACCCATAACAAAATAAACATTAACAAATATAACACATACATGATAATCATTGATAAGAAACCATCAGGGTACATAAATACAACATATGCATAATTAACTTTGACACAATGAATAACAACTGCAAAATAACCACATAAGGTTAATGTTACATTACAATACCAAGTTCAAGATGTACAATGATACAAAGGTGTTTCCAGTCATAAATGGAAACCATACACGAGATAACATGATACAAAAGAATACTAAATATCATAACTGGCTCCAAGACAAATACAACTCTAGAGTCGCCGCAACAGCACCAATCTGCACCTCTCGATCCTCGACTGGGGACCCAATGGGGTGCTTAGCACGTTCCACCCGACCATGTGAGTCCAAAGACCCACCCCCCGTGCTAGGAGCTAACAAGGAAGAGTCTTCAACCAAGAACATCCCAAACATGGAACCACAAGACTCAACAACATACAAAAGCATCATAAAACTCAAGGATTACAAGAGTCATCATACTAACTTAAAACCATAAATTCCATCACATAAATTAAAGCAATGACCAATAAACAAGTAATCAAAGGATGATCATAAACATAATACAATTCCAAATTTCAATCAAATAATACAATAACATCATATCACAGTATCATAAGATACAAGATCGTAAATCAAATGTAATGAGATCATACAAGACCACAAAACATACTAAAGATGTATTAAAGCAATAATCATAAATCAATCTAAAACAACTCTCATAACCCACTTCCAGAGGAACTCAATAAAGTAAAACACATGGGAAATAAGGGGAGAGTGTCATAGCATAGCCCACATGGGTTCTCCTAGCCCTTCCTCCCAAACTGAGGCACCCACCCCCATCTATGGATCTCCTGTGCTCTTCCTCCCAACTGGAGGCGCCGGCACCATAGGGTAGCTCATGCGGAGCCGTAGACCTCTCGTGAAGACGAGGTCACAACCTTGCCAACCACGGCCTTGTCAGCCTTCCATTAGTCTGCGGAAGCACTTAATGAAGACAAGGCATCCATTTTATTAGTCTTATAATGATATTACTACCCAACCCTCCTAAGTTAATTATTAGGTTTTCACTTGTTTACTAACTCACTCGTGGGTTATCCTATGCTCTTCCCCTTACACGGGGTGCTGGCCCCCACGAGGAGCCACTCTCCCTAGAGACCCAACAATCTCAAACCACAAAATAACCAAGGGTTGTACCATCATAATTTAAACAAAGAATCACAACATAAAAGCGTTGTGAGGCATTACCCATCTCGCTAACATGTACAACATCAGAGTCTTACAAAGTTCCGTACAACCCTTTTTTAATAATGAAACGAAAACACCTGCCACATCAAGGGCACATAAAGAGAGAACATCAACTGACAATCAACTTAAGCCTCTGGAAGCCAAAAGAATGAAAACCCACAAACAAGGGTAAAATGAAGCAACACAAGTTTTTCCCCAATAATTCCAACACAAGGATAAAATTTACTTCAAATATGAGATTAACTAAAAAAAAAGCCATAAAAAGAAGATTCATCAAGACCCATCCACAAATCAACAATGGTGTCACCTGAAATAGGGAAACGCAAAAGAAAATCAACCTTTAATTCAACGAAATCACTTAATAAAACCAAAAGCTACCAACTAGGCATTCCATGGGAGACCTCAATTTCCTCCTCACAAGATACCCATACAGTTGGTGTACAAAAGACTTTTGAAAAAAAATCAACAAACATGACAACAAGATTTCCCTTGCCTCTGGAAGCCCAAAAATAAATCAAATACTCAAGGACTCATCAACAAGGGTAGACAAAGCAGTAAGAGTTTCCAATCAACTAACAACACAAATTTAAGAAAAAGAAATCCTTTGAAAACCTAGGAGTAGCTCAAGAGAATACTTTTTTAATTAATTATTTCACAAAGCAATTCTATTAAATAAAAATAACTAACTTCCATTTACTAGTACAATTATAATATTACTCTTGAAATCAATGTTACACAACTAATTTAATTATTATATTTAGTTTTTTTAAAGTAAGTTTATTTAGAGATATTAATATCCTCTGCTACTTTATACAAGAGTCCAAATACCTAAAAATTATTTTTAATTCTCTTATTGTATAATTGTACCAATAATCAAATATAGGAAGATTCCTTTTCTTAAGCGAAACTTAAATGTTGTAGAATTGACAAGAAGAAGATTATGAGAACAAATTCAAAAAAAAACATATTTTTCCCATCCTAAATGTAATACAACAATCAAAGAGCCATTTATTTGTTAGTTCAAACAGACGACTATCAATTTCCTAATGAATCCATGGCTCAAGGGTCCAGATTGTGCTAAGAAATACTATGATATGCTAGTTAGAATTTTGTACTAAACTCATCCACAACAATACTAGTAGTTGAAACATAACTACCTCAAAACATACTGATTAGAACATCAACGTGAGCGCCAACTTTAATAGAAATTAATTGTGCAACGAATATTTAAGACAATATACAATATGAAAACTTGTTCCCGGAATACCAACCTAAGATTATCAAGCATGCATTTTACTGTTTTCTTCATTGACAACATAAAGAAGAGTATTGAACAACTTAACAATACGGTGAACTAGACCAATGCATGTGACAAACTCATTTAACGATGATGATAAAGATGGGTAACAAAAACCAAAAACCCAAGGCTGATGTAAGGAAAGGAGAACCATACATGAGAAGAGTTGTAGCGGTACCACCAGACATAACTCGCATGGCAAAGAATGAGGAGTCAGAAAGAGAATTAGCTAAAGAGGCACAGGAAAGAGTTTGTGATTCAGTTTGCAATGATAATGATTTTGCTTGGTACCCATATACGGCAACGTGGATCCATTTCATGTTGTCGTCATCAAGAGTGTTACCAGGCCACAAGATGGAGGAAACTCCTATATAAGGATAATGTTTTTTATTTATTTATTTATTTTTCAATGATCGGGATGCCGGCTTTATTGTCAACTACATGCCAACATTGAAATTCCTTGGCATTATTCATGTTATGGAAAAAAAATTTAGATTCAGGGATTCAAAACACTTTAACCCTGCGATACTTCTGACTACACACACAACCGACCTGAAACAATGAAAGAGTCTAAAAAGGTAGAGAGACTACACTAGTGACTCAGGAGAACTTTGGCTTACGTTCACCACGCCATCAAGAATGTGGGCTTCATCAATAGACAAAGGAAATTAAAATACAGTAAACACTGAATATGAAAATCCAGAGAAATGCAATGATAGTCGGTATACAAACTGTGGATGCAATTGCGTCAAATTCAAAAAAGAAAAATTTGTACATTAATTCTCTTACTCATAAGTCGCGTATTAGCACCTCACCTTTCTCCTTCTCTTTTTCCCACCGCTGCGCGGATGAAGACTTGTGCTCAGGCACTCGCAGCAAAACGCCAATCCCTCTCTTCGCAGGTTGCCAATGGTAACAGGGAGATTATATAAATTTAGATTACCAGACTATGCAAAGGAGCTCATCTAAACACTGTATCCAATAACATCAATTTCTTCCAGCTTTGACTGAATGGAGGTAATTGGCAAAGGCTTGAAACATTGCGCAGACCAAGAGAATTAAATAATCTGCTCATTGGTCCTCAATTTCTTCACTTGAACAATCTGCTCAATGACGGCATCAGAGAAGACACACGAACCAAGCTTCCTCCAAGTTTGAGATGGTTAGGGTGGCAAAATGTGAGAAGGCACTTATCTACAGTCTTATGGATAACATTCAGGATTTTTATAATAAAACAAAGAGTTTAATTAAATCTATAACCCTACCATGTTCAAGAGCTGCGACTGAGATTGGTTAACAGTGACAACAGAGAGAGTTTATTTAAAATTTTAACTTTCCTTCATGTCAGTATTCACCACAGCGCAGTGAGTAATATAAATGCTCTATATATATATGCTAAAACAATAAGAGTAATGTAACATACAAATAATCGGGTTAAAATTAGTCCTCAAGGCACACAGTGAGGAAGAAAATACAGCAGCATAGTGAAGATGTAAATTTAGGGGAGACTTCATGTGTGGCGAGTCTAAAGGAGGATTAGAATACTCTTCGAACCTCATGAGAATTTGAATTGAGGATACAGCCATTGGTCATCAAACCAGGCAAAGAATTTGCAATGCACAATACGTTGGTGAATGCGTATACTTCCAAGGGTAGCTAGAACGATATGAGCAAGATCAGGGCACGGTTGTAACAGCTAACAAGGAATATCTGAGAGAAGGATTATATTAGGGTTGGATGCCAACATGTGCATAACAATAGCAGATACAAAATTGTTCTACAAAATTTGAAGCAAGATAGGTGAATTCCAAAACTCCAAAGGCTATAAGGCAACAACTGAAAAAGAAGAGAGGTTTGATGCAGAAAGAGATACGGCGTGAAAGAAACGAAGGAGAATTTCAACAGAATGATCGAATGAGACATCAATTCGCAGTATAGATTAGATATGAGACAAAATAATTACATAAACAAATACCTCGACTAGAAGATGGTAGTTTTGTAGCTACTACTCCATATGGTACCGATAGCTTTCTGGATTTCTCTCCTCTTCTATCCCTGCTGCTTGGCCTAAGTCCTGCACTTTCTTTATTGCAAAGCCCTTCTATTGAATCGATCTGGCGTGGGTCTCTCTTCTTCCTCCCAAAAGCTAGATATACTTTATTTATTTTTCATATTCTACAGTTCAGTTCTTTTTGACTTCCAATTGCTTGATAGGTGAAGTATCTTTCCAGCTTCTTTTTCCTTTTACACTTCCCAAAAATCTTATCACGATTTATTTAATTAATAAACTATTCACTTTCCATTTTCCAATTGCCTTCCTTTTTATTATTTTCTTTTCCAGATTATTTTGTTCATTATGATTATTAAATCAATTTATCTAATAATATCATTTGTGCTTTTAGCAAATTAGTTTTAATTTGATTATTTGATCTAAATCATTTGATTTAATTTAATGGATTATTATTCTAATTTCTAATTATATTTTAAATAACCTCGCAGATTCACTTTATGATTTAAATTAATTATTTAGACATGACTACTAACATTTGATATTTTTAACAAAATCAAATAACATAGTGATAAATGAAGCGTGCACATATACTTACACACAAGACTAGAACAACCGACACGGAGGGGTATTACATCCTCCCCCCCTTAAAAATCGACTTACTCCTGGAAGTCGAGCTCAATCGTAAACATGGTAACACAAGAATATCAAAGATCATAAGCACATCATCACCATAAATTAAAACATCGATTAAACATCATCAAGTAAACAACGAAAATTAAATAAACCAAAAAATAAGGAAAGGATACCAAAACAAAAATGGTGACGGGGTTGCAAACAAACCAATTTGTCAAACACTAAAACAAATGATGAGCTAGGTTGGGAAAATTTTCTTATCAGCCCCTATGTTCAACGTCAAGCCCATTGGGTGTATATAATGCTCGCCCTGTCCTGACAATGCAGGTGGAATCGAGACTTAATCCCTGCAAGCCTGCATGCAAACAAACATTGTTCACAATACATATACATCACAAATACATCGTGAGAGGAATTCCCAGCATAGTAGGGCACTCGCGAGCGAGTGATACCATACTGTCCCTCCCACCAACCACACATAATAGTCAAAACAATTCTAGTAACTCATAATCAATTTGCTTCTTATTAGTTAGGAAATATTCATATAAGGATACTAACCATAAATCTAATTCCTATACGGTATCAAAATTGATTACTACTTGACATTATAAGTGTCTATACCTACATTTTACAATTACATTACCTTCGTCACTATGCTCTCTGAAGCCCACTTCCTGTAAATGAAAATCTACCATAGAGCATTGCACATTAGTACCAATAATTCAAGTTGCAACTTAACCTCAAGATACTATATTCTGCTAAAATCATAGAATCATTATCCGCTAAACCTTACATTTTCGTTAAAACTCATAATTTTCACACAAGGAACTCCACTTTAACCCATTATTCAACACCAAAACTCACATCAATTTCAATAAAAAGGGGTAGAATTTTACACCTTCACAGATTCAATAAAACATAATTCATCACTCAAGGACAACAAAATCGCAGATTCCCCGAACACTTGACATAATCACACACATAAAACACATCACCAAGAAACACATCACACTAAAACTCAAGGGTCCATAGAGCATCCCCGACAGGAAGGATATCGGTGCATTGCGCACTACACCGAGGGTCCTATCCTTTCCCATCAGTTTCCTGCACCATCGACCCGACACCATCAAACGAAAGAAATTCAAATTCACAATAATGACAAAAGAAAAGTAAAACTCAAGACTCACGGGTCTAAGCGCAAGGTTACATAGTGAGCACACATAGTGCCCAGTGTATGAACCTATGCTCTGATACCATGTTGTAACGCCCCATCGTGCGAACCCCAAAGGACAAATAAATAATAATTACAGCACAATTTTTTTTTAAAGGTAAACATAACATACATGAAATACACATTAATTCATAACATGAATTTCATTAAACAGATTCACTGACACATACATCTCTTGGGGTACACGAAGAGTCATTACGAGACTGAGATCCACACAACAACAACAAAGAATAAAATCCAAAGATATAACCCATAACAAAATAAACATTAACAAATATAACACATACAAGATAAAGCATTGAAAAGAAACCATTTGAGTACATAAATACAACATATGCTTGACTAACTTTGACACAATGAATAACAACTGCAAATAACCACATAAGGTTAATGTTACATTACAATACCAAGTTCAAGATGTACAATGATACAAAGGTGTTTCCAGTCATAAATGGAAACCATACACGAGATAACATGATACAAAAGAATACTAAATATCATAACTGGCTCCAAGACAAATACAACTCTAGAGTCGCCGCAACAGCACCAATCCGCACCTCTCGATCCTCGACTGGGGACCCAATGGGGTGCTTAGCACGTTCCACCCGACCATGTGAGTCCAAAGACCCACCCCCCGTGCTAGGAGCTGACAAGGAAGAGTCTTCAACCAAGAACATCCCAAACATGGAACCACAAGACTCAACAACATACAAAAGCATCATAAAACTCAAGGATTACAAGAGTCATCATACTAACTTAAAACCATAAATTCCATCACATAAATTAAAGCAATGACCAATAAACAAGTAATCAAAGGATGATCATAAACATAATACAATTCCAAATTTCAATCAAATAATACAATAACATCATATCACAGTATCATAAGATACAAGATCGTAAATCAAATGAAATGAGATCATAAAAGACCACAAAACATACTAAAGATGTATTAAAGCAATAATCATAAATCAATCTAAAACAACTCTCATAACCCACTTCCAGAGGAACTCAATAAAGTAAAACACATGGGCAATAAGGGGAGAGTGTCATCGCATAGCCCACATGGGTTCTCCTAGCCCTTCCTCCCAAACTGAGGCACCCGCCCCCATCTATGGATCTCCTATGCTCTTCCTCCCAACTGGAGGCGCCGGCACCATAGGGTAGCTCATGCGGAGCCGTAGACCTCTCGTGAAGACGAGGTCACGACCTTGCCAACCACGGCCTTGTCAGCCTTCCATTAGTCTGCGGAAGCACTTAATGAAGACAAGGCATCCATTTTATTAATCTTATAACTATATTACTACACAACCCTCCTAAGTTAATTATTAGGTTTTCACTTGTTTACTAACTCACTCGTGGGTTCTCCTGTGCTCTTCCCCTTACACGGGGCGCCGGCCCCCACGAGGAGCCACTCTCCCTAGAGACCCAACAATCTCAAACCACAAAATAACCAAGGGTTGTACCATCATAATTTGAACAAAGAATCACAACATAAAAGCGTTGCGAGGCATTACCCATCTCGCTAACATGTACAACATCAGAGTCTTACAAAGTTCCGTACAACCCTTTTTTAATAATGAAAGCAAAACACTTGCCACATCAAGGGCACATAAAGAGAGAACATCAACTGACAATCAACTTAAGCCTCTGGAAGCCAAAAGAATGAAAACCCACAAACAAGGGTAAAACGAAGCAACACAAGTTTTTCCCCAATAATTCCAACACAAGGATAAAATTTACCTTAAATATGAGATTAACTCAAAAAAAAGCCATAAAAAGAAGATTCATCAAGACCCATCCACAAATCAACAATGGTGTCACCTCAAATAGGGAAATGCAAAAGAAAATCAACCTTTAATTCAACGAAATCACTTAATAAAACCAAAAGCTACCAACTAGGCATTCCATGGGAGACCTCAATTTCCTCCTCACAAGATACCCATACAGTTGGTGTACAAAAGACTTTTGAAAAAAAATCAACAAACATGACAACAAGATTTCCCTTGCCTCTGGAAGCCCAAAAATAAATCAAATACTCAAGGACTCATCAACAAGGGTAGACAAAGCAGTAAGAGTTTCCAATCAACTAACAACACAAATTTAAGAAAAAGAAATCCTTTGAAAACCTAGGAGTAGCTCAAGAGAATACTTTTTTTAATTAATTATTTCACAAAGCAATTCTATTAAATAAAAATAACTAACTTCCATTTACTAGTACAATTATAATATTACTCTTGAAATCAATGTTACACAACTAATTTAATTATTATATTTAGTTTTTTTAAAGTAAGTTTATTTAGAGATATTAATATCCTCTGCTACTTTATACAAGAGTCCAAATACCTAAAAATTATTTTTAATTCTCTTATTGTATAATTGTACCAATAATCAAATATAGGAAGATTCCTTTTCTTAAGCGAAACTTAAATGTTGTAGAATTGACAAGAAGAAGATTATGAGAACAAATTCAAAAAAAAACATATTTTTCCCATCCTAAATGTAATACAACAATCAAAGAGCCATTTATTTGTTAGTTCAAACAGACGACTATCAATTTCCTAATGAATCCATGGCTCAAGGGTCCAGATTGTGCTAAGAAATACTACGATATGCTAGTTAGAACTTTGTACTAAACTCATCCACAACGATACTAGTAGTTGAAACATAACTACCTCAAAACATACTGATTACAACATCAACGTGAGCACCAACTTTAATAGAAATTAATTGTGCAACGAATATTTAAGACAATATACAATATGAAAATTTGTTCCCGGAATACCAACCTAAGATTATCAAGCATGCATTTTACTGTTTTCTTCATTGACAACATAAAGAAGAGTATTGAACAACTTAACAATACGGTGAACTAGACCAATGCATGTGACAAACTCATTTAACGATGATGATAAAGATGGGTAACAAAAACCAAAAACCCAAGGCTGATGTAAGGAGAGGAGAACCATACATGAGAAGAGTTGTAGCGGTACCACCAGACATAACTCGCATGGCAAAGAATGAGGAGTCAGAAAGAGAATTAGCTAAAGAGGCACAGGAAAGAGTTTGTGATTCAGTTTGCAATGATAATGATGTTGCTTGGTACCCATATACGGCAACGTGGATCCATTTCATGTTGTCGTCATCAAGAGTGTTACCAGGCCACAAGATGGAGGAAACTCCTATATAAGGATAATGTTATTTATTTATTTATTTATTTTTCAATGATCGGGATGCCGGCTTTATTGTCAACTACATGCCAACATTGAAATTCCTTGGCATTATTCATGTTATGGAAATTTTCTTTAGATTCAGGGATTCAAAACACTTTAACCCTGCGATACTTCTGACTACACACACAACCGACCTGAAACAATGAAAGAGTCTAAAAAGGCAGAGAGACTACACTAGTGACTCAGGAGAACTTTGGCTTACGTTCACCACACCATCAAGAATGTGGGCTTCATCAATAGACAAAGGAAATTAAAATACAGTAAACACTGAATATGAAAATCCAGAGAAATGCAATGATAGTCGGTATACAAACTGTGGATGCAATTGCGTCAAATTCAAAAAAGAAAAAGTTGTACATTAATTCTCTTACTCATAAGTCGCGTATTAGCACCTCACCTTTCTCCTTCTCTTTTTCCCACCGCTGCGCGGATGAAGACTTGTGCTCAGGCACTCGCAGCAAAACGCCAGTCCCTCTCTTCGCAGGTTGCCAATGGTAACAGGGAGATTATATAAATTTAGATTACCAGACTATGCGACGGAGCTCATCTAAACACTGTATCCAATAACATCAATTTCTTCCAGCTTCGACTGAATGGAGGTAATTGGCAAAGGCTTGAAACATTGCGCAGACCAAGAGAATTAAATAATCTGCTCATTGGTCCTCAATTTCTTCACTTGAACAATCTGCTCAATGACGGCATCAGAGAAGACACACGAACCAAGCTTCCTCCAAGTTTGAGATGGTTAGGGTGGCAAAACGTGAGAAGGCACTTATCTACAGTCTTATGGATAACATTCAGGATTTTTATAATAAAACAGAGAGTTTAATTAAATCTATAACCCTACCATGTTCAAGAGCTGCGACTGAGATTGGTTAACAGTGACAACAGAGAGAGTTTATTTAAAATTTTAACTTTCCTTCATGTCAGTATTCACCACAGCGCAGTGAGTAATATAAATGCTCTATATATATATGCTAAAACAATAAGAATAATGTAACATACAAATAATCGGGTTAAAATTAGTCCTCAAGGCACACAGTGAGGAAGAAAATACAGCAGCATAGTGAAGATGCAAATTTAGGGGAGACTTCATGTGTGGCGAGTCTAAAGGAGGATTAGAATACTCTTCGAACCTCATGAGAATTCGAATTGAGGATACAGCCATTGGTCATCAAACCAGGCAAAGAATTTGCAATGCACAATACGTTGGTGAATGCGTATACTTCAAAGGGTAGCTAGAACGATATGAGCAAGATCAGGGCACGGTTGTAACAGCTAACAAGGAATATCTGAGAGAAGGATTATATTAGGGTTGGATGCCAACATGTGCATAACAATAGCAGATACAAAATCGTTCTACAAAATTTGAAGCAAGATAGGTGAATTCCAAAACTCCAAAGGCTATAAGGCAACAACAGAACAAGAAGAGAGGTTTGATGCAGAAAGAGATACGACGCGAAAGAAATGAAGGAGAATTTCTCCAGAATGATCGAATGAGACATCAATTCACAGTATAGATTAGATATGAGACAAAATAATTACATAAACAAATACCTCGACTAGAAGATGGTAGTATTGTAGCTACTACTCCATATGGTACCGATAGCTTTCTGGATTTCTCTCCTCTTCTATCCCTGCTGCTTGGCCTAAGTCCTGCACTTTCTTTATTGTAAAGCCCTTCTATTGAATCGATCTGGCGTGGGTCTCTCTTCTTCCTCCCAAAAGCTAGATATACTTTATTTATTTTTCATATTCTACAGTTCAGTTCTTTTCGACTTCCAATTGCTTGATAGGTGAAGTATCTTTCCAGCTTCTTTTTCCTTTTACACTTCCCAAAAATCTTATTACGATTTATTTAATTAATAAACTATTCACTTTCCATTTTCCAATTGCCTTCCTTTTTATTATTTTCTTTTCCAGATTATTTTGTTCATTATGATTATTAAATCAATTTATATAATAATATCATTTGTGCTTTTAACAAATTAGTTTTAATTTGATTATTTGATCTAAATCATTTGATTTAATTTAATGGATTATTATTCTAATTTCTAATTATATTTTAAATAACCTCGCAGATTCACTTTATGATTTAAATTAATTATTTAGACATGACTACTAACATTTGATATTTTTCACACAATCAAATAACATAGTGATCAATGAAGCGTGCACATATACTTACACACAAGACCAGAACAACCGACACGGAGGGGTATTACATCCTCCCCCCCTTAAAAATCGACTTACTCCTGGAAGTCGAGCTCAATCGTAAACATGGTAACACAACAATATCAAAGATCATAAGCACATCATCACCATAAATTAAAACATAGATTAAACATCATCAAGTAAACAACGAAAATTAAATAAACCAAAAAATAAGGAAAGGATACCAAAACAAAAATGGTGACGGGGTTGCAAACAAACCAATTTGTCAAACACTAAAACAAATGACGAACTAGGTTGGGAAAATTTTCTTATCAGCCCCTATGTTCAACGTCAAGCCCATTGGGTGTATATAATGCTCGCCCTGTCCTAACAATGCAGGTGGAATCGAGACTTAATCCCTGCAAGCCTGCATGCAAACAAACATTGTGCACAATACATATACATCACAAATACATCGTGAGAGGAATTCCCAGAATAGTAGGGCACTCGCGAGTGAGTGATACCATATTGTCCCTCCCACCAACCACACATAATAGTCAAAACAATTCTAGTAACTCATAATCAATTTGCTTCTTATTAGTTAGGAAATATTCATATAAGGATACTAACCATAAATCTAATTCCTATACGGTATCAAAATTGATTACTACTTGACATTATAAGTGTCTATACCTACATTTTACAGTTACATTACCTTCGTCACTATGCTCTCTGAAGCCCACTTCCTGTAAATGAAAATCTACCATAGAGCATTGCACATTAGTACCAATAATTCAAGTGCCAAGAAGCATAAAGATAGTGCTCATGCTAAAGAGATCTATGTTGCTAGTAAGCTGATGGGGGAGGAGGGTGTTGCTGGGAAGGGTGGAGAGAAAGATATTGTTTTGATTACAATATAGATGGTCCTAGTGCTAGGACAAGGAGCAAGACTAAACCTCAAGTTGGGGCCTCTGGTAAATAAATTTGTGATGTTTTGGATGATGCTCAGAAGGCTGCAACAAGTGAAGTGGAGGCAACAGATATTCTAAATAACATGTAGTGCTACTTATTGGGGTCCTCCTTTTTGGATGACTTTTTGTTTTTGGTTCATTGCTGTTCGGCTATTTTTTCCATAATGTTGTATTCTTAAGTTTTAGCTACTTTTGATGTAAAGGATTTTGGGCCCCTTCAAAACCCATATTTTATGTCTAATCAAAAACTATAGTTTTAATTACTTACAAATTCAAGTGATGTTTGTCATAGGATGGATTAAGGGGGCCTAGGAGGATATAGATTAAGGGGTCCTAAGAGAATGCATTAAGGAGAGTTAAGAGAATTCCTTAAGGGGATGCAAGAGGGTGGATTAAGGGGAGTTAATAGAAGGAATTAAAGGTATGCAAGAGGGTGGATTAAGGGGAGTTGATAGAATGACTTAAAGGTATGTAAGAGGATTGATTAAGGGGATGGATGTCATGAACCCTGGGATATGGCTTAACGGATCCTAAGACGATGGCTTAATTGGAATTATGAGAGTGGCTTAAGGTATGCAAGAGGGTCGATTAAGGGAATGTAAGAGGATATGACTTAAGTGTCCTTTAAGAGGATGGATTAAGGGGACACAAGAGGATGGATTAAGGGGAGTTTATAGAATGACGTAAAGGGATGTAAGAGGGTAGATTAATGGGAGTTGATAGAATGACTTAAAGGGATGTAAGAGGGTGGACTAAGGGGAGTTGAGAGAATGACTTAAAGGGATTAAGCATCTCATGAACCCTAGAAACCCTAAACCCTAAACCATAGGACCTAAACCTTAGGAGATGAACCCTAAACCATTAACCCATATAGCTTTGTTATTCTAAGCATCTCATAAACCCTAGTAAACTTAATTGTTTCAAGAGGATGGCTTAAGGGGAATTATGAGAGTGGCTTAAGGGATGCTAGAGGGTCAATTAAGGCAATGTAAGAGGATATGAATTAGGGTGGGGTCGCATGGAGGCACTTCAGGATCTATTTTTAAGGAGCAAGAGGTCTCATGAAGTGAAAATAAAATTGTTGCAGGATTAATTGGAATCTATCCTAAAGAATAGAAGCTCCTACCTTTTAGGACTGCAAATTTGAGGGGGTGAAAATGGAGTGGGGTTGGAGATTTCCCCTATAGTTTACGAATTTTAATTTTCATTTTTCAATCATCTCAACTTTTAAGCTTCCTTAAATTTTGGAGCTTAAATTTTAAGTTGAACTACTCAACCAATAAGTTCATGAGACCAACGACTTCCTTAAAATTTAGAGCTTAATATTTTTCATTAATAAGTTCATGGGATCACCACCTTTAAAAAACTTAAAATTCTTAGTAGTACCTATTGAAACTGTTTAGGAAGCCCCCCTCCATTAGACCCCATTCTTAATGGTCCTTTTATAGGATGGATTAAGGGGATTCAAGAGGGTGGATTAAGGGGAGTTGATAGAATGCCTTAAAGGGATGTAAGAGGTTGGATTAAGGGGAGTTGATCGAATGAGATAAAGGGATGTAAAAGGGTAGATTAAGGGGAGTTAATAGAATGACTTAAAGGTATTAAGCATCTCATGAACCCTAGAAACCATAAACCATAAACCATAGGACCTAAATCCTATGAGATAAAACCTAAACCATTAACCCATATATATTTGTTATTCTAAGCATCTCATAAACCCTAGAAACCCTAATTATTTCAAGAGGATGGATTAAGGAGAATTACGAGAGTGATTTAATGGATGCAAGAGGTTGATTAAGGGGATGTAAGAGGATATGAATTAAGGGTCTTTTAAGAAGATGGCATAAGTGGATGCAAGAGGGTGGATTAAGGGGAGCTGATAGAATGACTTAAAGGGATGTAAGACAGTGGATTAAGGGGAGTTTGTAGAATGAATTAAATGGATGTAAGATGGTGGATTAAGGGGAATCGGTAGAATGACTTAAAGGGATGTAAGAGGGTGGATTAAGGGGAGTTGAGAGAATGAATTAAAGTAATGACTTAAAGGGATTACGCATCTCATGATAAATACAAATCCTAAACCCTAAACCATAGGACCTAAAGCCTAGAAGATGAATGCTAAACCATTAACCCATATATATTTTTTATTCTAATCATTTCATGAACCCTAGAAACCTTAAACCCTAAACTGGTGCTGCCACAATACTGTGTCTCACTTTTGGGATGTGTTGTTTTTTCCTGAAATCACTATTTTTAGAAAAAAATAAAGATTTGAGTATTGGGAGGCTCCATCTAAAGGGTTTTAATTGAAGAGGGATAGATAAGACCCCCTTAGATCAAATCCCCTTGGATAAAACCCCTATAGTATTAAATAAAACCCACCATGGAGTCTCCTTCACAGCTATCAAAATGCTGGCGAAAAACCACTTTTCTTTACCTTTTGAGAGATTAAATAACATCATTTACAATTATATTTTTCAAGATTATAGCCCTTGAAACTAGATTTCCAAGAAGTATAGGTTGAATGATATATTTTGATTTTATCATATATTTAATTTTTAAGTTTTACTAAACATAGGTTTTTCTTTGAAGATCAAGCTCTTTGTTGTGCAAAGGTGGAAAAATATAAACCTTTGTAGAAAAATTCAAAAAAAACCCATTCCCTAGATATTGATTTCCTTGTTTCACCCAAAAAACAAAAAATGGATTTCAATATATACACAAAAAGTTAGGTTGTGCGACACACACGCATGTCCAAATTATAGTTAGAGTGACTTCAAAAATTAATTTAAAAAAGAATATGCAGCAAAAAATAATGAAAAGATATCCTTTACCTAGATATTGATGTTGAGAATCTATATTCCAAAAATTAGAATTTAATCCTTTATAGAAAAAAAGTTATGTTGTACGACACAAACGTCACTTTCTAAAAATGTTGTTTTCTATCCAAAAATAGTTATTAAAGGAGATGTTGAAAGATTCATAATTTATTTCAGAAAATTTGAAAAAAAATAAAATTGGAATCTACACACAAATTTCCACAAATCACTAGTTCACATCATCTTCAAATTCTTTATGGTTTAGCTTCTATATGTCTTAGAAGATGAAGATTCAGTTAAAAATATTGATGTAAATGTTCATCTTGGGAAAAAAGTGAGACAGATTATTGTGATTTCACCCAAACCATAAGAACTAAAGCCTAGCATATGAACAGTAAACCCTTTAAACCCATATCGATTTTTTGTTCTAATCATCTCAAAAAACCTAGAAACCATAAACCCTAAACCATAAGACCTAAGGCCTAGGAGATCAACCCTAAACCATTAACCCATATAGATCTATTATTTTAATCATCTCATGAACCTTAGAAACCCTAAACCCTAAACCATAGGACCTAGACCCTAGCAGATGAACCCTAAACCCTTTAAACTGATATAGATTTATTGTTCTAAGCATCTCATGAACCCTAGAAACCCTAAACCCTAAACCATAGGACCTATAGCCTAGGATATGAACCCTAAACCATTAACCCATATAGATCTATTATTCTAAGCATCTCGTGAACCCTAGAAATCCTAAACCTAAATCATAGGACCTAAAGCCTAGAAAATGATCTCTAAACCATTAACCCATATAGATCTATTATTTTAAGCATCTCATGAACCCTAAAAACCCTAAACCATAAACCATAGGACCTATAGCCTAGGGGATGAACCCTAAACCATTAACCCATATAGATCTATTATTCTAAGCATCTCATGAACCCTAGAAACCCTAAACCCTAAACCATAAGACCTAAACACTAGCAAATGAACCTTAAACCCTTTAAACTGATATAGATTTGTTATTCTAAGCATCTCATGAAACCTAGAAACTGTAAACCCTAAACCATAGGACCTAAAGCCTAGGAGATGAACCCTAAAAAATTAACCCATATAGATTTGTTATTCTAAGCATCTCATTTACCCTAGAAACCATAAACTCTAAACCATATGACCTAAAACCTAGGAGATGAACCATAAACCATTAACCCATTTAGATTTCTTATTCAAATCATCTCATGAAAGCTAGAAACTATAAACCTTAAACCCTAAGAACTAAATCCTAGGAGATGAACCCTAAACCATTAATCCATATAGATTTGTTATTCTAAACATCTCATGAGCCCTAGGATATGAAGATTCTAAACCCTTAACCCTAGGATCTAAAACATAGGAGATGAATTCTAAACCCTTAAAACCCATATAGATTTGTTATTATAAGCATATCATGAACCATAGGATATGAAGATCCTAAACCCTTAACCCTAAGACCTAAATCCCAGGAGATGAATGCAAGAGGATGGATTAAGGGTAGATATACAAGGATGGATTAATGGTACATAAGAGGATGGCTTAAGGGGCATTGAGACTGTGACTTAAGGGGATGCAAGTTGATGGATTAAGGGTAGATATATGTGGATACGGCTTAACAGGTCCTAAGAGGATGGCTTAAGGGGTTTTGAGAGAGTGACTTAAGGGGATGCAAGAGGATGGATTAAGGGTAGATATACGAGGATATGGATTAAAAGGTCCTAAGAGGATGGCTTAGGAGAATTAATAGAGAGACTTAAGGGAATGCAAGAGGATGGATTAAGGGTAGATATACGAGGATATGGCTTAAGGGGTCCTAAGAGGATGGCTTAAGGGGTGTTGAGAGAGTGAGTTAAGGGGATGCAAGACAATGGATTAAGGGTAGATATACAAGGATATGGATTAAGGGGTCCTAAGAGGATGGATTAAGGGGAATTAATATAGATACTTAAGGGGATGCAAGAGGATGGATTAATCATACATAAGAGGATGGCTTAAGGGGAATTAATAAAGAGACTTAAGGGGATGCAAGAGGATGGATTAAGGTTAGATAAACGAGGATATGGCTTAAGGGGTCCTAAGAGGATGGATTAAGGGGTATTGAGAGAGTGACTTAAGGGGAAGCAAGAGAATGGATTAGGGGTAGATATAGGAGGATATGAATTAAGGGGTCCTAAGAGCATGGCTTAAGGGTATGTGTAGGATCATCATTGAAAAGCTAGGCCCTTAAGTGCCGATGAAAATTCAGAAAAATAAATTATCTATATAGGAGGATATTAATTAAGGGGTCTTAAGAGCATGACTTAAGGGTATGTGTGGGATCATCATGGAAAAACCAAGCCCTTAAGTGGCAATGAAAATTCAAAAAAATAAAAGTTAGGAAACTTGACATAAAAATTTGAATAAGTTATCTATATTTTTTTTAAAATATGTAAGAATAGAATCTATAGAAAATTGAATATGGTTTCTAAACTACTAGGTTTATTTAAAAGAAAAAAAACCTATCTGGTGAAAATTTGAAATTTTAATGCAATAGTACTGAAATTTCAAGGAAAAAATAAGAAGTAGGCGTTTGTCTAACCACCCTAACCACAATAAATGATAATATTTTCTTATAAGATTTTATATATAAGTAGAGGACTCATGTCCCAATGTGATGCATATTTTTTTTAAATTTTTGTCCAATTAAATAATTAATTATGAATTTTTTATTACAACTTTTGAAAAATATAAAAACTCGTATGTCTGACCACCTTAACTTGGTCAAAACTTCATGAAATTCAATTTTTTTAATCCTATAATATGCGAAGCATAGAATGTGACACATGTTTTGGATTCAAAAATTTGATACCATTTGAAAGCTATAGATTTTTTTCAACCAACCTATCAATTAGGACTTTACTCGTAATTCAAATAGAAAAATGAATAATAATTATTTATTAAATTCAAATTAATTTTTTTTTATATTGGTGGAAAGATGAGAATATCCTTTAGAAACCTTTTTTGTTTCATCAATTTTGGGTAGAAAAAAGTCATCAACCACATACCCTACACATACCCATCATATCGCCACTTTTTGGCCCATCACAATCCTGCACATACCCTTAAGGGGAATTAATAGAGAGACTTAAGGGGATACAAGATGTTTGATTAATGGTACATAAGATGATGCCTTAAGGGGAATTAATAGAGATACTTAATGGGATGAAAGAGGATGGATTAAGGGTAGATATACGAGGATATGGCTTAAGGAGTCTTAAGAGAATCGCTTAAGGGGTGTTGAGAGAGTGACTTAAGGGGATGCAAGAGGATTGATTAAGGGTATATACATGAGAATATGGATTAAGGGGTCCTAAGAGGATGGATTAATGGTACATAAGAGGATGACTTAAGGGGTCCTAAGAGAATGGATTAAGGGGATATGAAATCAATTATAATTTTTTTATAAAATGATAATGAATTGTTTAGTTTTAATATATTTATACTATCAATTAAATGTATCTAGAACTATATATATAGTTACCTATCTCTAGATTTGAATTCCATTGTAATATATATGGAGATCTTTTTTGTAATGCATCTAGTTTTGGGAGACTTGAAACAAAAAAATGATATAAAAATTTAATTAGGAAATGACTAAAGAAAAATATATATATAGACATGTATATGTGATAAATTTTTAACTACATATCGACTATCAATTAAATATATATACAACTATATACTTACCAATATTCATTTACATTGTTGTACCATTTGCATCCTCTCTTTTTTGTAATGCATCTGTGATTATCTCATGATTATCCATTGAAAATTTCCATAACACTTTATTAGTAGGCCTTGCTTGATATCTAACCAGTTTTATATTGGTTGCCAAAATCAAATGTGAATAATGTATAATCTTCTTGTGTCTTTCATAATATTCAAATGCAGGAAAGCCATTCTTTCTTATCAAATAATTTTGAAGCTAGGTTCCAACAACAAGAACCAATTGGATACTCAAAGTTGTCATCATCCACTCTAGGATGTACCAACTTATGTTTTCTCTTAACACATCTAGCCAACATATACTTTGTCTCCTCTTCATTCCCCTTAGGTGTAATAATAACATACACATGTCCTACAAAAATAAATAAAAAAATCAATAAACAATGACTTATATTCAATTCACATATAAACAAGCATACATATAAAATTCAATTCAATTTAATATACCTTCTTGTACAAGATCTAAAACATGATCATATCATTTGATGTGAACACTTGATTATCTTCAATTGTCATTCCATGTTGAATGTGTGTTGATGTAGGTGTTAAGGCTATTTGTTGCCATTGTTCAACCCATTCAGTATTTAAATAGACCTCCCAATCACCTGCAATACAAAACTGACAAAATCATGCTAGCTCCCTTGTCCATATTGTCCATGCATTTGCATTTGAACTCTTAACAAGATGCCATTTTGTAGATCCATTAATTGTTTCACAATCTTGTTGAGAAAAAATATCATTTTCTTCAACTAACTAAAAGAAATGTTGAATTACTGACCTCTCATTTGTTCTTGTAGATAATTTGGTATTGCACCAATTTACAATTGCATATGCGTCTCTGAATTTTGCAACATCCTCAAAATTTAGTTGCTTTCTAGCAAGAGCTCTTTTCACACGTGCACTTGCTCTATCGTGTTCTCCCTTACCATGTCTAGCTTCAAAAAAACTCCACATGTGTTAGATATTATTTTCCTTATAAATTCTACATAAATAAAACATTCTAGCATTCTTGAATTGACCCATGGAATTATCCGACCATATGAGATGTTCTCTCATTTGAATTCCTCTCTTTTAATTTTTTTATAAAATATATCAAAAAAATATTGAACAAACTCAAATGAATGTAATCGATTATCACTTACATAAAAATTGTACTCTCTCAAAAAAAAATTATATTATCTTCTCCACTATCATCTGCATGTCTATAAACAATATGAAAAAATATAGCTACTTGCACTGAATTATAATATTGTGATTGAATTTCTTTTTGTGGAGAAAGAGTATAATTTTTAGCAAAATCAACAACTGAGAATATAGTTCCAATTGGGAATGTGTTTCTACATAAAAAAAATTGATTATCAATCCAATGAGCATACTAAGAGTGTTTAACATATTTAGGTACAATACTATGTTTAAATTATTTAATAAATGCATGCACATTAATTTTTTCCACAATTAGCTCACAATATTTTCCAATCTTTCCATCTTTTAAAGAATACACAACATTTTAAAATTATTTTGCATCCACTATTTATCCAAATTCATCTAAACTAGTTTCATGCATACATTCTCCTAATAATGAATAGTTACCAGATCTATCACATTCTCTAGAGATACATGATTTTAAATAAAATAAGTTTCCATTAAAGGGTTCACAAAAAAACCTACTATAAATTTTTTGATTGTTTTAGTTGGCATATTAATACCACAAATGTCTTGCAAAATTTGGTTAGCATGCAAAGTGCATCATATATATCAAAAAATATAATAATAATAATGAAATTATACCGAGTCTTACGCCAACAAGAGATTCATTGTTTATTAGTTATAACATACTAAGATTTACACTTTTTGAATGATCTTTAACTTATGCTAATATTAAATGCTAAGATTGAATCATCTATTTTTTTTTATATAAACTAGTTTGAGTCATATCTAAGAGATGCTTTGGATGAGGTTCACGAATTTTGGAACTCACCCTTAATTTTAATACATCTCTAATGTTAGGTGATACTCCTGTATTAAGATGCCAAATTTTTTTGATTGAAGATTTAATTTTATTAGTTAATTTCATGTTTGATCTTGGGAGTCTACCATTAAAACTCCAACATTGATTAATTGGATCCTTTTCAATATTTTCTCTTATTTTAGAAACTCTTATCAAAGTTTTAGGATTTACTTTTACACATTTACTAATCTTACTTAACATTCTTTTATTTGAAGTTACTCTATTAACTAAAGCAGTTGTTACTGCATGACAAGCTGCATTCTTATCTTTAGATCGACTTTTCTTACCTATACAATCAATAGAATTAGCAACACTAGATATGACTTGTTCTACTAAATCATATTTCTTTTTTGGTTTTACAAAAATTCCTAATTTTCTCATCACTTTTCTCATTTTCAAAATTCTCATCAATTGCACCATGAATTGACATTGAAATCCTAATTTCTTTCTATAAAAAAACATTCCATAAGTTCTCATTTGTCTCCAAGACACTTTACTAGGAAGGTTATCTAGCACATCTTTTTAAATTATAAAAAAAAAAATTTCATATATTCATCCATACAAGGGGTTTCATTTTCATTCACGCAAGGGGTTTCATTTTCATTTTCAAAAATAAAAGGGATTTATTCTCATTTGCATTCTTATAAGATATTTCATCATTTTTTTTGTTATTGCATTATTTCAACCCTAGAATTATTGATATCATCAATAGTGTATCCAACTTCCTGTAAATAACAAAGATCAATACTTGAAGACTTGGGTTTGAAGATATACCTAGATAAATTGTTTGAATAGGTGTATTTTCCATATCATTTGTAGGTGGATTTGAAGACATGCTTGAAGTTGTTTGCATAGGTTCTCTTTCCATATCATTCAAAGTTGAAGTTGAAGGAATAGTTGGGTTTGTCTCCATAATTGCATTTTCTTCCATATTCACCATCTCCACATTTGCATCATCTACATTCTTCTCATCATTCATGGTTTCCTCTTCAACAGTCATGGAACTAGATGCTTCCAATTTTTTCATTTGACAAATCCTTTCTCTTCTATCCATTTGTCATTGTGCCTCCATTTCTTTATTTGCTTGAATTTCTTTGGCTGTCATTAACTTTCTACATTCTTTTTTTGCCTTTGCTTTGATCCCATGGTTATCAAACCCTCTTTGATAAAAAAGAAAATGATTCTTAACCTTTTTTCAAATTTATTTTGAATATTCAAATAAAACTATGTAGTATGAAGATCCTTTCCTCTATAAACTTTGAAGTACAAAAGCATCATGAATACATCCAAAAGTTCTCTTTTTCCAAATCTTGTAAAATGTTCTTGTACTTGATTCCACTTCATAAAATTCAACTTGAACTTGTCTCTTCCAACAATTTGAATAGAATATGGTCCGCAAAAGACAAAATTGCAATAAAAAATGCAGAAAATGGGACATACTGTACAAAAAGAATGTTGCAAAAAAATGTGATTTATCAGTATTTTCCAAATCAACAAAAAAAAGGTAAATACGAAATGTGTACGCATTATAAAACATGTACGCATTCTATTTTAGGAACGCGTACATGTTATATAATGTGTATTTGTTCCCTTTACCCATCAGGTAAATAAAATATGCCTACACGTTATATAACACACACACACACACACTATATTTAAATAACGCATGTGTTTCAATAATGTGTATGCATTATTAAAAATTTGAATCTCCTACCCACATGAAACCTTGGTTTTAGGCTCAGGAAGGGCTTGGCATTCTGACTCTTAGCCTTTGACCTGCAACTAAAAAACTAAGGTAGATTGAAGAAGAATGTCCAACTTTGACAATATGGCTGATAAACTTTTTTCTGAATCAATCTATAAAATTAAAACCCATTAGAGAACATGATGTCTAGTTTCTAAATATATAATTTTTATTAATATTGCATTATATTTTATATTTTTTAATTAATTTCTAAGAAAACTAGTACTTAAACTTGAAATATCAAGCCTTTTTTTGTTTCTTAATAACCTTTTTTGTTAAGTTTCTTGTAAAAAAACTATATGGCATCAATCTTTAGACAATTTTCTACACAATGAAAAAAAAAAATCAAAAAGTGTTTAGTTTAGGTCCAATTATGTTGTCCATACACATTAATTTTTAAAAACAACAACTAAGGCCAATAAAAATTCAATGAAAAAGAATATTCAACAAAAATTTTCAAAAGAAATTCCTCATCAATATTCATGTTGTTATCTCTCTTTCCCCAAAAGGAATTAGCAAAATACTTTTATTTGGATCAAAAAGTGGAGTCCGTACACATGTATAGTGTTGGAATATTTGCCTCAATCCATACTGACATGTAACTCCTGGATGGAAAAGTTGCTATGACATTAATCATGTCTGGCCAACTAGTTGTTCTAAATTCTCTTGAAATGTTCATATCGCCGAGACAAAGGAGATGTCTTCCCGAATGATGTTATCGCTGTGACTAGAAGCATTCACTATGAACTTTTGTCGAGTAGGAAACCTCTGGCTGACAGTGTTGTTTCTTGTTGGGTGTCGGGGAGACTCACATCGACTGGGGTCTTCGGGGTGACTTGATTGCTCGATATGAAGTCCCAGTGACTGAAGGGAGTCTCACCGATAGATCATCGGGCTAACACAAGGGCTTCGGTAAGATGTCCCAGTGAGAATGGAAGGTCATGCCGATGAGGATACAACTAAAGTCATCAGAGTAGCTCAAGGTGATCGGTATGAAGTCTTGGTGACTTGTGAGGTCTCGCCGATGGAAAAGCCAACGTTTTGGTATGACTTGAACAAAGTCTTGCCGATAGTAAATGGTCATCGATGTAACATATTCGCTCAGTGAAAGGTCTTGGCGAAGGTCAAATGTCTTGCCGAATCGGTAAGACATGAGTGCTCGGTGAAAGGTCTTGGTGAAAGATAAAAGTCTTGCCAACTCGGTAAGACATGTTTGCTCGGAGTGAAGTCTTGGTGAAAGATGAATGTCTTTCCGACTGTCAGGTGCTTTGGTGAAACTTGAGGAGACTCGGAAAAACCTCTTGGCAAATAGAAAAGTATTACCGATGGAAAAGTTGAAATCGATGTGACTTGTGAGCATCGGTATGAGTCTTTCCAATGAGAAATCTCTTGCCGATAGGAATGCAATGGATGTCGGTGGTTTTGGTATGACTTGTGGCCTTCGCTATAACATCTTACCAACTGATGGGACTTACGCCGATATCGATATGAAGACTTTGTGGCATCGGGGAGACACTGTTAGTGTCTCACCGATATGCCAACAAAGTTTGAATTCCTTTGACCAAATTGACCATCCTATGTGGAGCCTCATGGACCAATCAGAGGAAGCAAATTTCAAATGGATGGTAGTTAGATTTTTGCAACAACTACGATGCTAGAGCTGAACTGCATGCAAGGAAAAATCAATTGCTCGAAAGGAAATTGTCTATGATGGGTAGTGGCGGATAAGGATGAATAGAGGAGAAAAATCAGGATGTGATAAGATTTAAAGGAGAGCATTCTGAGTTTGAATGTGAGATGATCGAATTTGTTGAGAGCTTTTTTGTAAGAGATTGAACAATGAATGAAGCTACTATGAATTGATACTAGAGAGAACTTGTATCTTTGCATTGTATGTAATTGTTTATTACTGTAATACAAAGAGATTCAACTTGGTGTGGTTGGTTTTTTCCCGAAAGGGTTTTCCCACATAAATCTATTGTTCATTGTCTTTGAGTATCTTCTCTGTTTCTGTAAATCTTTCATGTGTATCTTAATGGGATTGTAATTTGAAAATTAAAAGTACTATCTTCTACTTCCCTCTGGTTTTGACATTAGGAAAGTTGCTTCCGCACCTCTTGCTTTCCTTACAAGTGGTATCAGAGCCTGACCAGTTGTGTTATCCTTGTGAGTGGGTTGGGTTTTTTGTGTCAATTCTTTTTTAGTGGGAGTTTGGTAGAGGTCTGATAGTTTAATTACAAATTAAGATGGCAAGCACATTCGGGAAGATGGAAATAGAGAAATTCAATGGTATTAATTTTGAGTTGTGGAAACTCAAAATGGAAGATATATTAGTGGATCATGATCTATGGCTTGTTGTGTCTGGAACGATGCCTCAAGGAATGAAGCAAGAGGATTGGGATCTTGCAGATAGAAAGTCTAAGGGGTTGATAAGGCTCTATTTGATAAACTCTATTCTTCTGAACGTGCATGAAGAAAAGACTACATCGTCCTTGTGGAAAAGACTGACATCTATTTATCAAGGCAAGTCCTTGGTAAGAAAATTATTCTTGAGGAAGAAGCTGTACTTTTTGAGAATGTAGGAGGGAGGATCAGTTGCTGATCATTTGAATGCTTTCAACATGTTGATTGCTTAGTTAACATTTGTTGGTGTGAAGATTGAAGATGAAGATCGTTGCATACTATTGCTATGTTCTTTGCTAGATTCTTGGGATCATCTGGTGATGGCTATTGGGAGTACGACATCCACTTTCAAGATGGAATATGTTGTTGCTTTTTTATTGTCGGAAGAGATGAGAAGAAAATATTTTGAGATGGCAAAGGAGGCTCTAGCTGTTAGAGGAAGATCGAAGGAGAAAGGCAAGAAGAAGGACAAGAAATCCAGATCAAAATAAGAAGGGAGATTAAAGTCTCCTGGGAAGAAGTCCAAGGTGAAATGTTGGAATTGTGGGCAACTTGGTCATGTCCGAAGGGATTGCAAGGAGGAGAAAAAGAATAAGAAGAAGACCTCTTCTAAAAATGATTATTCTCAGAGTGATTCAGATGCCTTCATTGTAGCCTTGGCTATGTGGGCATTTGATGATGTCTAGCTAATTGATTCTAGAGCATCTTTCCACATGACATCTCATAGAGACTGGTTCATGAAGTATGAAAACTATGATGGTGGAAAGGTGTATTTGGCAAGTGATTCATCTTTGGAAATTGTTGGTCATGGAAGAGTCAAAATTCAATCCCCTGATGGAAGAGGGAAGGGAATCAATGATGTGATGCATATACCAGGTCTGGCTCGTAATTTACTTTCTGTAAGTAAGCTGAATGATATTGGAGTGCATGTCACCTTCTCTGGAAATGGCTGCAAAATGACTAGAGGTTGTATGGTGCTAGCAAGGGGTGCTCGTATTGGTACCTTGTATAAGCTAGATGCACAAGCTATTCAATGCAATAGTGTCTCTACGAAGTCATAGAAAGCTACTCATGGAGGAAAAGAGGGAAACATTCCTGATGGTGTAAACTCCATGGAGGTTAAACTTCCAACATAAAAGACAATGCTCTAGCATCATAGCTAGGCCACATTGGTGAGAAAGGTTTAAAAACCTTGAAAAATAAAAACCTGGTTGAGGGGCTTGAAGATTGTAACCTCGAATTTGAGTTTTGTGAACATTACATATATGGTAAACAACACCATGTTTCATTTTACTCCAGTCCTCACAAATCTTCTGGTTTGCTTGATTATATTTATTCTGATGTTTTTGGTCCAGTGAATGTTCCTTCTCTGTCTAAATCAAGATACTATGTGTCGTTTATTGATGATTATTCAAGAAGAGCATTTGTATATTTTTTGAAAAATAAATCAAAAGTGTTCAGTTGGTTTAAGGAATTTAAAAACCTTGTTGAAAATTAGAATGGTAGAAAAATAAAATGTTTAAGGACTGATAATGGCGGTGAGTTTTGTTTAGATGAATTCAAAAGGTACTGTAAGGATCATGGGATTAAAAGAAATAAGACTACAACTTACACTCCACAGTAAAATGGAGTTGCTGAAAGGTTCAACAGGACAGTAATGGAAAGAGCACAAAGTATGTTGAGCAGTGCTGGCTTGGAGGAGAAGTTCTGGGCTGAAGCAGTCTCTACAACATATTACTTGGTAAATTGTTCTCCTAACTCTGCTCTTGTTGAGTGGAAGCATGGTCTGGAAAGAAGCCCTCTCTGTGAAATATTCATTTCTTTGGCTGTGAGGCATATGCATATGTGCCATTTGAAAAAAGATCCAAGTTGGAAAAAAAGCTGTAAAGTGTATTTTTATTGGCTATAGTGCTGGCATAAAAGGATACAAGATTTGGAATCCTGAGACTGAGAAGGTTTTGTATAGCAAAAGTGTTATCTTTCATGAGCTGAAACCTTCTACATTGGATCTGCAGTTAGAGAAGAAATCAAAAAATGAAAAGGATGTAGCAGAGATTCCTCCAACACCAAATAAAGAGGAATTGAAAAATCAAAATGTACCTGATACTGAGGAAAGCTCAAGTAGCTCTGAAAGTTCTGAAGAAGATGAAGAACCACCTCAGCCTCAACCTGTGAGGAGGTCAACTCATGAAAGAAAGCAACCTGATAAGTATGGGTTTTCTTTGATAAAGTCTACTTGTGCCTATGCTTTAATTTCTAGCACTGATGAACCTAGGATTGTGAAAGAGACATTTAAAATGTCTTATTCAAATTCTTGGTTAGAAGCCATGAATGAAGAAATGGCATCATTAGAAAATAATGATACCTGGAGTTTGGTGCCATTGCCTAAAGGTAGAAAGTTGTGGGCTGCAAATGGGTATTTAAAAAGAAAATTGGTTTGGAAGGCAGTATAGAAAAATATAAAGCGAGGCTAGTTGCAAAAGGTTATTCCCAGGTAGAGGGAATTGATTATGGAGAAATCTTTTCTCCTGTAGCTAAACTAACATCGATTAGATTTCTTTTGTCACTTACAGCAGCGTATGACTTAGAGATTGAATAGATAGATGTGAAGACAACATTTCTTCATGGTGATCTTGAAGAAGAAATTTATATGTCCCAGCTAGAGCACTTTGTGGAATAAGGTAAAGAAAAAATGCTTTGCAAGTTAAAGAAATCTCTGTATGGTTTAAAACAATCTCCTAGAATGTGGTACCAAAAGTTTGACACGTTTATTTTGTCATTGGGATTTGTAAGATCAAAATCTGATCATTGTGTATATTACAAAGCTGAAAGTGATCAAGTTCTTATTATTGCTCTCTATGTTGATGATATGTTGTTCATAGGTAATAGTAAGCTAATGATTTTTGATCTTAAGTCTTAGTTGTCTGCAAAGTTTGAAATGAAAGATCTTGGTGTAGCAAGGTATATTCTGGGAATGGAAATAACGAGGGACAGGAAAAATAGAAAACTTTGGCTCAATCATAGTAAGTACATCATGACTATTCTAGAGAGATTTTGTATGACTAATTACAAGCAGCTAGTTGTTCCAGTTTTGTAGGGAACAAAGCTATCTGTTGAAGACTATCCAAAATATCCTACTGAGATGGAGGACATGACCAGTGTACCTTATGCTAGTGCAGTTGGCAGCCTTATGTATGCAATGGTCTGTACAAGGACAGACATTGCCCAAGTAGTGGGAGTTCCTAGTCATTTTATGGCTAATCCTGGAAGGACACATTGGGATGCTATGAAGAGAGTGTTTAGATATCTGAAGGGCACTTCAGACTATGCTTTGTGTTACCATGGGAACTTGGTTGAATCACAGAGGACTCTTAGTATTTGAGGTTATGTGGACTTTGATTGGGTAGGGGACATTGACATCAGAAGATCCACCAGTGGATATGTTTTCATGATGAATGATGGTGTAGTGAGTTGGATGAGCAAGTGGTAGGCTGTAGTCACTTTGTCCACTATAGAGGCAGAATACATGGCAGCTACACATGCTTGTAAAGAAGGAATCTAGTTAAAACGTTTGTATTCTAACATTGGTTTTGATGTAGAAAAAAATACTATTTACTTTGACAGTCAGAGTGCTATATGTTTGAAAAAGAATCCTACTTTCCATGCCAGGATGAAACATATAGATGTATAGTATCACTTTGTACGAGATATGGTAGAGGATGGGAAGGTCTCTTTGGAGAAAGTGGATACTCTGGAAAATGTTGCAAATGCATTGACAAAGCCTGTGAGCACAGACAAATACAGGTGGTGTGTCAGTTCGATAGGCCTCTTGGCCCATGAATTTCAATAGTTTTATTATGCTCTGGAGTTGTCAGTAAGGTCTTTGTCAAGTGGGAGATTGTTGGAATATTTTCCTCAATCCATACTGACATGTAACTCCTGGAGGGCAAAGTCCTTGTGACATTAATCATGTCTGGCTGACTAGTTGTTCTGAATTCTCTTGAAATGTTCATATTGTTGAGACAAAGTAGATGTCTTGCCGAATGATGTTATCGCTATGACTAGAAGCATTTGTTGTGACCTTTTGTTGAGTAGGAAACCTCTGGCCAATAGTGTTGTTTCTTATCGGGTGTCGGGGAGACTCACAGAGACTGGGGTCTTCGGGGTGACTTGATCGCTCGGTATGAAGTCCCAGCGACTGAAGGGAGTCTCACCGATAGATCATCGAGATAACACAAGGGCTTCGATAAGATGTCCCAGTGAGAATGGAAGGTCATGCCAACAGGGATATAATTGAAGTCATCGGAGTAGCTCAAGGCGATCAGTATGAAGTCTTGGCGACTTGTGAGGTCTCACCGATGGAAAAGCCAATGTTTTGGTATGACTTGAACAGAGTCTTGCCGATAGTAAATAGTCATCGGTGTAACATATTCGCTCGGTGAAAGGTCTTGGCGAAGGTCAAATGTCTTGCCGACTCGATAAGACATGAGTGCTTGGTGAAAGGTCTTGGCAAAAGATAAAAGTCTTGCTGACTCAGTAAGACATGTTTGCTTGGAGTGAAGTCTTGGTGAAAGATGAATGTATTACCGACTGTTAGGTGCTTCGGTGAAACTTGAGGAGACTCGCCGAAACCTTTTGGCAAGCGGAAAAGTCTTGCCAATGGAAAAGTTGAAATCAATGTGACTTGTGAGCATCCGTATGAGTCTTGCCGATGAGAAATCTCTTGCTGATAGGAATGCAATGGATGTCGGTGGTTTCGGTATGACTTGTGGCCTTTGCTATAACGTCTTGCCGACTGATGGGACTTACGCTGATATCGATATGAAGACTTTGTGGCATTGGGGAGACACTGTTAGTGTCTCACCAATATGCCAACAAAGTTTGAATGCCTTTGACCAAATTGACCATCCTATGTGGAGCCTTGTGGACCAATCAGAGGAAGCTGATTTCAAATGGATGGAAGTTAGATTTTTGCAATAGTTGCGATGCTGCAGCTGAATTGCATGCAAGGAAAAATCAATTGCTTGAAAGGAAATTGTCTATGATGAGTAATGGTGGATAAGGATGAATAGAGGAGAAAAATCAGGATGTGATAAGATTTAAAGGAGAGCATTTTGAGTTTGAATGTGAGATGATCGGATTTGTTGAGAGATTTTCTGTAAGAGATTGAATAGTGAATGAAGCTTTTGTGAACTAATACTAGAGAGTTGTATCTCTGCATTTTATGAAATTGTTTGTTACTGTAATACAAAGAGATTCAGCTTGGTGTGGTGGGTTTTTTCCTGAAAGGGTTTTCCCACGTAAATCTATTGTTCATTATTTTTAAGTATCTTCTCTGTTTTTGTAAATCTTTCATGTGTCTTAATTGGATTGTAATTTGAAAATTAAAAGTACTGTCTTCTACTTCCTGTGGTTTTGATGTTAGGAAAGTTGCTTCCGCTCCTCTTGCTTTCCTTACACATAGTATGGTAAAAAAATAACTTTTAAAAAGTGGTTTTTATACATCCCTATCAAAATTTAATTTCTATCATCTAGGTATTTGAATAAATTACATATTTGGAAACTAGATTCAAAATGATAAATTTCATATTACTGGATTTTTTTAAGATTCATTGTGTAAGTGCCTCAAATTTTCAGTCGAAGTGTGACCAATTCTAAAAAACAACAAAAACACTAACTTTTTGAGCTTTTTGTGGATCCAACTTCTTGCATCAGCCCTAGTGTGTCTCTTTGTTCTTCAGAGAAGATAAACCATATGTGCTTCTGATCCTTTCGAGGTTGTTGAGACTTCAGATGAGGTTGTGGTTGCTTTAGAGGTTCTTGATTCTTTGTCAGAGATAGTTGATCCACCTTCATTGAGTACTTCCATCATTCATGAGCAATAGGATTATGATTGTCTTCCTGATTAGGATTCCTATTTATCAGACATTGGTTCCCTATTTGTCAAGTTTCAAATTTTGAATTTGGAGGCCATATTTATGGGGTTATCTCTCCTCTTTGATAACAGTCATTGCACAACTATTGTCAAACAATGTATATCTTTGGATATTGTTCAACATCAATTTACAGTGGTACCTTGTTTGTCACCTTCTATTGTGATTAGGCATTTTACTTATTTGTTCGTGCATCATCTTCCAAGGTCTTCGTGACACATGAGCATATTTTAGAGACATCATGATACATATTTATTCTTCCTTCTTTCAATTCCTATCTAGAATGGGAAGCATTCCTACATTTGTATTTGGTTTGATTTCTTCTAAAAGGGAGATAAGTTGTTTGTTGACATTGGATCATGTTTTGTCTTCTGGCACTTACCATTTTTGTAGGTGATTACACATTGTGGGGGGGCTATATAGTCTCTCTCTTTCTCTATTATGGGGGGGCCATTGATTGTATATACATGATGTATGTAGTCCTCAGGGGATGTGATTGAGTCCTTCATCCATGCATCATTTTTTGTTTTCTTTTCTCTCTTTTGGAGAGCGGTTTTTTCCCACAAGGTTTTTCTCATTTTTTCTAGTTGTGAGAGTATTTTATTTTGCATTGTAAATGGGTACCTAACATGGTTGTGTAGCCAAGACCCATATTGCATCTTCATTTTTCATAATAATCTCCCTAAGTTGCACTTAAGGGGTGGTGTTAAGGTAAATAGGATATTTACCACACTTAAGTCTACTTAGGAATAGTGCATTTAGTTTATTAGTGCATTTAATCACCAGATGGTTCTTTCCTATAGATGTAAAATATCTCAATTTATTCACTGTTTTTTGGTGAAATAGTTGTGCTTCTCTCTATTTTGTGAAGGATATTTCGTTGCAGATGGTGCTCATGGGAGGTGGATGACACCAACAATAATAATTAGGTAATACATCTTTAGCAAAGTCATTAATGAGACATAACTTTAAATATAACAATGATTGGTGAAAATTAATGATGGGGCATTGCTTATATTTATTCATCACGGCCTACTACATGTCATGTATTTTTGTCTCACAAATACCCTTCACCTTATTCCTTCACCAATTTTGTGTCAATATAGATCCTTGATAAATCAAATCCAAATAATCAAGTATTATCTCAATTTAACAAGTTTACATAAAAATATTATTATTTAATTAGTTGTATTAACTTCATAATTGTAAGATAATACATCCCTAGTCATGCTATTAATAAATTAAATCATTGGATAAAAATGAACTAAGAAAAATAAGCGATCTGATGCACTAATTTTGATAGGTTGTAGTCAACCATGTGTCATGGTTTTATTTTCCTTCACCTAAGAAGTAGAAGAATCGTCCCCTACTTTATGCCTCAACTATTATTCCAACAAATATATTTTCAACATAAGATTAAATTGTGAGTACAAATTTGATAGAACATAACTATCATATATGCCAATATTTAATGAAGTTAAATACTATTATAAAAATGTGGCAACTTTATAATGAACTATTTTAACTGCATGGAGTAATACAAAGCATAAAATAATAATTTAGAAAAAAAAACAAAAGCACGAAACGATATGGCATCCATGTAAATGGGCAAAAACTTGTCCGGAATACTCTGCTATTTAAATGCAGCTTGGTTGAATGCAGAAGAACCGAGAAAATAAATATGTTCTACGAAATTCATTTGGAGAAAGTTTGTTACCATTGACTAAATTAAAAGCTTGCCCAGCTGATTTGTATTTAAAAATCATTGAGAATAATATTATAGGAATAAATATTGACCGGACTGATAGGGTGAAGCTCACCAACACATGATATTTTTGCTCACAAACACTCTGATATTCTTTCTTATTAAAAACTCTACACGAAATTCTAGGATAAGTTGTCATTGGGATGGGAGAGGAAAGTTCAGATCTTTGTTCCAACACAGTGTCCATTCTTAGAAAGCGAAGAAGATACACTCCTCTTATCCCTCAATTTCTTCTCCCTAGAGAGTCGTTCCGCCATTCTGCCGTGTCGAAATAATACAGTAAGAGAACTTATGGTGAGAATTTATGCTACAAAACTAAAATATGGAAATACAAGGAAAAGGTAGAGAAGTAGGGGATACTTTGTCAATGCCATCCTGTTTGTGTAGTCATTATTCCCTATCTTAGGACGCCCAGTCTCTAAATCCAAACTTTTAACAGGTTTATCCAACAACTCCTGGCCTTTCTTCACAAGTTTCTGCAGGTTTCCATCCGCACTGAGATCCATAATTGCTTCGTCTCCTTTTAATTGCCATTCCTACGGTATGAATTCCCATATCTTAAACATACAGAAAATAAAGAAGAAATAGGATCTGTATAATTATAAATATAGACTGTTTCTAATTTCAAGATAGATTATTGGAAACAATAAAAAATAACCTGGATTCTACGATAATTCTCTTTGTCATGATGGAGCATCAAAGCTGAATGAATATCGGCCATGTCTGAACTTGCATTCATGAAAGAATCTATCAGAGGTGATCTTCGATCGTTAAAAATCCACTTGAGAGACCCCCATCTGGCAGCCTTTTTTGCGTCCCATATATTGTCTTCTAATCCCGTTCCAAGAGAAAGCACAATAAAGTGGTCAAGGTATTCCTGTAAATAGAAAAACTCTGGTTACATATTTGCGCTTTAACACTCCCAATCATTGAAGTTTCATTTTATATGAGCTGTACAGATGTTTGGCTGCACACATACGAGATGTTTATTCTAAATAGAGACAAATAGTATCAAAATTACATAAAATACCTTTTTATCTGCTATTTTTGTATTTAGATAAACTGCTCGAGTGACTAAGTTCATTGCTATCAAGGTCTGCATTATTAATAAGTTATTATCAGGCCCTTATGATAACTTCATTTCAAGTAAATATTTAATCGTAATCGCTACTTATAATACAAGCATTACAGGATTGTTAGCCGCTATTCCTCCATCTACCAAGTTATAAACTCTGCTGTTTCCGTCACAGGAATTTATAGTAAACTGGTGAGATGGAAAATAGACAGGAGCTGCAGTTGTGGAGAGGCATACGTCTATTAGATGTGGATTCTTCAGTGGATCTACTTTTGCCTGCATATGTTGTAAGATATTAAGAATCCTCGTCTATAGTTCATCTGCATAATTAAAGTATTTAAGATCATCCAATATAATAAATACCTCATGACTGGCGAAAATTGTCGGGAACTGCATCTTGATATCGAAGGTGGGTATAACCAGGTTCGTTACCGTGTCACACAGACGTGTTTCGTGAAATTTTTCGTGTTCTAAGATATCGACCAGTTTTTTGCCATTGTATTTGGGACCACAAATGCCGTCAAGAAAATTACATTTGTTACATGTCCAACACCAAGAGAATTTTTGCAATAATATAACAAAATTGGGATTACTCCCTATGAAAGATAGACTGAATACAATACATAGAACAACATAATGCCATTAGAACTACTAACCATGGTCGAGGAAAAATCGATCTTGCATTCTTCAAGAAAAATTCTTCAATTTTCTGGGTACTATAAGGACGATTGTGACAGTGATCATTCGGATCTGAAGTGGCTAACATTGTGGCGATGAGACCTCCGGTGCTCGTACCTGCCACTATATTGAAATAATCTGCTAGTCTTGCTTCTTCCCCATCCAATTTCTGAAAAGAACGAAGCAGCAAGAAACATTTCAGTAATATATTACTGCAAAAAAAACTATCTTTCTTACAACTAATTTGTTGAAGAGTTTATACTGATCTGTCAAGGAAGAAATACCTGCAATTGTTGCTCTAAGAATTTGAGCGACTGCAAAGGAATAAGGCCCCGAACTCCTCCTCCATCGACACTGAGGATTGTAGGATTTGAGACATCGATTGGAGGAAGATCCTGATTAGCCATTGGAAGAATTTGTGAAGAGGAAGCCTTGAATAGGTGTTCCAAATTATGAAGAACCTATATTGAAGCAGCCCATGGAATAACTTTATATATAGACGGAGCATAAGAGCATACGGTATGTATAAAAGTTATTACATACACGTTAAATTATGCTTATCCATTTCATCATAGGATGGTTGGTGACGAACGAGGAAAACGCCATCAACAGTGCTGCCTAGCCACGTGTCCTTATCACCTGCATTAGCTACGAGAAAAGTTCTAGGACTGAAATTAAATATCATGTAACCACTATTTTATTCATCTAATAATTTGGCAAATCCAAATATTCAACAATTATTACTATAATCCCTACATTAACTTTGAATTACTTTCAAAACTTGTTATCAGATTCATAAATGAATTAAGACAAATTTGAGGAACTGAAAAGAACGAATAAATATCATAATCTTTTCAAACATGTAAAAATAGCTTTTTATACAACTTATTCTAATAAATAATGTCTAAACATGTGCCTACATAAGATTTAAGACTTGCATTAGCATCACATTTTCCACCATGAATTAAAACTAAGGTGCTATGAATCTCATAGATCTAATGGATAATGCCACACCTTCGAAAGATAGTTTTTTTTATTTTTGACATTCATAAATTCATTACTATTATTTGAATATTTCATTACTATCATTTAGCTTTGCTTTCATTGATTAAGGCCATTATCAATCCAAGTTCCTTTACTTTCTTCCATTCATGGGAGGCATCCTTCAATTCTAGTCCTTTTACATATGTTAACTCTCAAATCTATGGTTCAACTCTTGTAGAGAATATGGTCTTTACAAAAACAGGGGCACAAACATGAACCTAGATAGAAAGACAAGAATTATTTTCAAAGAGAGGATAATTACACATCACTTAATACAAGTGGGAACCACTAGTTCTTCTTTATTCTCTATTATAACTAAGAGCATGTTTCCCTAACGTTCCAAATAGAATAATTTAAGAGACATAAATCATAATCATCTAACTCCTAATAAATTGTGATCTATTGGAAAATATGAATAGGCCTACTTGATTTTATATTGAGCTGAGGAAATAAGACTACGTGTACAACTAAATATATGATAAAAATTCCATCACCATTCACAATCTCGCTAAACATTACACACATGCAGAACTTAAAATATAGTAAACAGGTCTAAGATATATATTTTAAATAATAACATTTAAATGATATGGCATAGTTTATACTATTAAGATTTTATACACTAGTATGTCCTAATATAGTCCTAATTTAACAATCAATTGATAGATTGAACATTGAGCCTAGATGATTGGTATGTACCTAAATATGAAATAGATTCCTAAGTACAAGGAAAAGGAACATATCCACATGAATTGTAATGAAAAGTAAGACTTTTACAAAAAATAAAATAATAAATAGTAGAAATGAAACATAGATAAGAATGCTTCAAACACTAATTTCTCATGAAAAATTCCATTTGTATTAGAGACAAGATTATTTAGATATTCCTTTACAATATTTTACAACACTAGGTTTCAAAAAAATATTTAAAATAATAATTTTTTTATTGATGTGCTAAGAGAGATAGTCTAGTACACTCACAAGATACCTTTAGTAGATTCTAGCTAGTGATAGAGATAATTGTGTAATAATAAGTTTTAGTATCTAAACATCTTCTCATACTCATATGATAATCAAACATGTCTAAAAATTGTGATTCAAAAGAATAATTAATAGAATGGATTCTTATGGATGAGAAAAGGATGATAATCAAAAGCCTAATTTATGAGTAATATCTCCTACAAGAATAAGGAAGGGTCTCAAAATGTAGCACTCAACTAACATCATAAAGCTCCACATAGTTTGAAAACTTTGTATATGCATGTCATGTCATGAAAGAACAATCACAATAGTCTACAATAATCGATAATGTTCTAAATTTTCTTCTTAATATCCAAAAATTTACCTAAATACATGTCATCCATATCACTTTTCTCCTCCACATTAACAACCCTAAGATACTATATCTTACACCTCAATATATATCAACTCCATCAGTACACTTAAACCTTGTAATGAATGGTGGAGTTGGACAATCAATATGATCACAAAGAAGCCCTAAATAATGGCATAACACACAAGCAAGAGGAAAAAGGTGATCAAGAGAGAAAGCTTGTAAATATAAAGAGGACTTCCCACTAGCCAGTTTTTTAGTGATTGCCTGAGCAATATGCATTCAATAAGATAAATTAAACTAGATGATATAGTTAGAAGGTATGGTGCATCATACATCACCATTTAAATGAACCAAACCCATATAGTTGACTCAACACATGTATCCTAATATGATGTGCCACAACCACCACACATAATAAAGAACTTAATTCTTTGAAAGTTTATGCCCACTAATGCCATCAAAATATATTTAAATAAATATTGATAGTATATTTCTATCATAATATCAAGAAAAGTTGTGAGAAATTTCATTCATGGACAAATCAAATGTTTATAATACATTAAGTGACTTGATGCATCTCAATAATGTATGGACACACATTAAAAAATTGGCATATAGTAATGAATTGAGGGAAATTGGTAATGCTAATTCATCACTATATAAAGAACATCATGCTAACCAATTTTAGAGTCAGGATCAACACATAAAGGACATTACAGAAAGTGTACTCAACTAACCAAAAATGTCACTACCATGTAGTAGAGCATAAACACATAATTTATACAACATACAAGAACTAGATGCCACCTGCATCACCATTGTGACACTTGGTACACAATTTTTCCTTTCTCTTGAAGCTATGTTTTTTCTCTTGGTCAGTTGGATTACTATGACCTACTCACACTATAACCAAACTAGATACATAATGTGACATATGATTACGCCTTACACTCATGGATCCAATTAAACCCATCCATATTATTAACCTATAAAGTAAAAGACACCCATTTGTATGTCATATTCACATTAAATATCTACCTACACATAACAATAAAGACAACCACACTAAAACTCTCAAGATATTGGAAGAAAGGAATGCATAAGTAGGATGATATAATTGCATAAAAGGCAATGACAAGTAGAGATCTTGGTAGCCTATCCCAATTATAATTTGAAAAATTGATACATTACAAAAGGAAAAGGATTGTTTAAGGAGTACAATTTCAAATATTCCTAAGGTTTAAAATAGAAACTTAGGGTCCACCATCATGCTAAAAGAAGTATTCAATCAATCAAATTTGGACAATAAAGTGTAGGTCAATGAAAAATATGACTAGGATGATAATGGCATGGAGCTTGGTGCATTGTGATTAACTAACTCAGTGACTAAATAAGATAGATGATGAAGCAATATAAAATTCATAAATATGCACAAGACATAAATTTATATGAGAAAAAATTGCAAGGAAAATCCCACTAGCAATGAAAGACTTATTGTTATATTATTCATCAAATTAAATCACACACACTAGGTCTATACAAAACACAAGCTCAATCCATAGAACCTCTAACAAAGATTACACACTTTCAATATTTGAACATACACAGTAATATATAACATTACCATATTTAGTTGATAGGCTATTTGTGTGAACTTTGGTCATAATTTTCATTAGTCTTCCCAATTTTAGAGCTTTTTAGTGGTGGGATGTTTTTTTGGTTTTGGTGAGCTTTGGTTAGAATTTTTGTCAGCCTTCCCAGTTTTTGAGGTCTTTGACTCCAGGGAAAAGGTGGCAGATTGTTTTTTGATTTTTAAATAAAAGGCATTTGGAGTGACGATAGAGAAGGCCAGTGAAATGGCATCAGCATTAGTTGTTGTATGGTTTTCATGTAGTGGTGATGGTTGTAAGTAACATTTGTATTTAAAGTCCTCGGAAAACAAAGTGAATGTCTGTGCAATTTTCAATAATGCAGTGTTGGGTGTCATTCTCTGGGTTTACCTTGTTGTTGAAGATAGATGTGAGTGAGGAGGAAAAGCATTTGTGAAGGTGCAAGTGCGATTATCAACTGTGGAATTTTTGTGAAGGTGGTTGGAGGTTATTTTTTGTTTTTTGTATGTGTTGATGGTTGCAAAATCTCTAGAAGAGTGTGGGTTGTGATAATTTTGTTCCCATTTTTTGCAGGAAGTGGAGAAAGAACAAAGGGAAGAGAAAGCAAGCATGAAGAGGTGTATTTGAAGGAAGTAGGAAGAGGTGCATATTGAAAAAACTGTTTCTCGAGTATTTCTAAAACAATTTTATGTTATTTTCCAAAGGGGATTGTTGATTGTTGGTCTGTAGCTTAGTCTAAATTGTTTTGTTTATGGTTTTTGTGTAGTCGCCATGGGTAGAAGGAAATATTGTTTGTTTTTGCGTTGGTTTGTTACTATGAATTCTTGTGTTGAATTCATGTGTTTTTTGTGGTATTTTTCATCTAGGTTACTCTTGAAACAAATATTGTTTCATTGTGTCGATTGTTGTTGAAAAGATTGTATAGTTTGTTGAACCAAAAATTGTTTGATTTATGGTTTGGATTTTGCGGTGATGGCTTTGCATGGGTTTCTTGCTATATTTTTTTGTGTTTTGTGGGTTTTTGCATCTAGGTGACTATTGATACCAATATTGTTTGATTTATAGCTTTTGTTTTGTGGGTATGGTTACAACTCTCTAGCTCAAGCTATATTGTTTCATTTATGGCTTCTTCTTTCTGTGAATGGTTGCAAAATAGTTAATTTGGTGTGTTTTTTGTGAATTTTTCCATCTGGGTTGTTGAAACCAATATTTATTGATTTATGGTTCAAGTTTTTTGGTGAAGATTTTGAATTAGTCTCTTACTGTGAGCTTTCTATGTTTTGTGGGTTTTTCCATGCGGGTCACTATTGAAAGCCGTATTTTTGTGGTGATGGTTGCAACACAATGAAATAGTTAATGTTATACAGGTTGCATTTTTTTTTTGAAAAGCAGTGTTGATTGTTGTCCTCTAGCTTAGGGTACATTGTTACCTTTTTGATAAGGTTCTGTTGAAAAAAGACTATATAGTTTGCTCACACCAATATTGTTTGATTTATGGTTCGACTTTTGTGGGGATGTTTTTGAATGGGTTTTTCACTATGCTTTTTAGTGTTTTTTGGTTTCCCCATCTAAGTGACTATTGATAACAATATTTTTTCATTTATGTATTTTATTTTGTGGCAATGGTTGCAATCCAATAAAATAGTTAATGTTTTGTAGTTCATGTTGTTTTTGCATAAGGCATTGTTCACTGTTGTTGTGTACCTTAGGCTATATTGTTTCATTTATGGCTTCCATTTAGCATGGTGAGGGAAAAGGTGATGGATTTTTTTTAATTTTTAAATGAAAAGCATTTGGCGCACTGATAGAGAAGGCCAATGAAATGGCATCAACATTAATTGTTGTATGGTTTCCATGTAGTGGCGATGGTTGTAAGCAATGGCTTCCTTTTAAAGTTTTGGAAAACATAGTGAATTCTTGTGGATTTTTTGAAAGGGAATTTCCCTATGGATATCTACTCTTCTAGAGAGTGCAATCAATAATGCATATATATGTACATCTAACTTAAGAAATATATATATCTAT
>VDFB02365007.1:0-35106 GCA_007258455.2 Sequoia sempervirens
TTGTTTATTAATTTTAAGCTAGCCCAAAGTAACTCTAGTTGGTCCTAAAACAAAAATGAAAGACATAATTGGAAAGCCTAAGCTATTACAAAGAGCATTTAAAAATGCTTTTAGGTCTTCAAGTCATTTTTCCTGCAAAGACAACCTTTGTGCAGCATATGCAACACTAAAAACAAATGCAGTGCTCTGTTGAAATCAAAGGCGGTGCTCTGCAGAAGGTAGAGAGTGCAAATGTGGTGCAATTTCAAAGGTGAAACTCTGTTAAACTAGAAATAAGACAAAAGATAGAAAGAGAAAATGTGATGCTTAAGAAAATGTGACATGATAGTGACAAGCAAATGTGGTGCGACGTTGAAATCAAAAGTAATGCTCTGAAAGTTAAAAAATGCGATGTTGTATGTGAATGTGATGTTGTATCTACCAAGTGCAGTGTCACTCCCCTATGTCTGCAAGAAACATAATTTTTAAGCAAAATTGGTTAAAATAAAATGGTTAGCCCTCCTAGTGCCAAAATGTGAGTGTGCAATCTACAATCAACTAACAAGAAACATCAATCAAGTGTTAAACATATTAGAAATCAAACAAAACACTCCCTATGAGATTATTTGATCAAGAAGACAAGAAAACATGATAAAAACTTGAAATAAACAAAATAAAGCATGTAATCTAGTCTAACTTAAGCAAACCTCCATCCCATAGGGGGAGTGGTGCTCCTTTGATGTGGAAAGAAGCCCTTTCCAAATCCCTTTGATAAGCTCCAATGTTGAATGTGATTCCAAGTGTGAGATTGACTCCAAATGGTGAAACTATGCTCAAAATAGATGAAAATGATGAAATGCTAAGTATGAAAATGGCTATAGTGATAATGCTTGAAGTTGTGGATCCATATTGTGAAGAGAATGCTTCTATTTATAGAACTCAAGGGTTGAAGAATGAGAGGATTTGGTGAATGTGGGATAAAATGAGAGCCAATGAGAATGTGACACTTGTCACAATTCTATTGGAGGAAGGTGGAGCACATTTTGGGAAATGTGTTGAGGAATGGGGGATGTAAGAGAAATAAATGAGAATGGTTGAGGATTTGAAAGGTTGTAAGAAGAATTTATTGAATGTGGTTGAGATGTGAGAGGATGTATGAGAAGTTAATGAAGATGTGAAAGGTTTTTTGAAATCCTTTGGAGGGAAATTGAATGAGAGGTGGTTGAGAGGAATATTCTTTGGAATATGCCATTGTGAGGATAAATAGAGGAATTAGTTAATTAAAAGAAATGAATTTCATGTGCAACTTAGTTAGTTGACCATGGGTTGATTTAACTCTTTGAGGAGTTAAAAAATGGAGGATTTATTAATGATGATTAGAAATTGATTTAGGACTAATTAATTAATTGGAATTGATTAGGGGATTGTGACATTTGATTTGATTGATTTAATAAAATGGGAGCATTTAGGGGAATTTAATTAAATGACTTGAGTTAATTAAATATGATGAATATTAGTTAGAAGAAGGGTGAATTAATCAATAAATTCAATTATTTAATTAATAGCTAATTTTTTAAAATTTAACTAAATAATGCTAATTACTTAATTAATTGGTTAGTTCAGGGTGATTCAGGAAGAAATGGTGTTAGTTAATTAGAATCATATACCTAGTATCAATCAAGGCATTTTACGTGTCTATAGGTGGTAATATGGGCCTTCTAGCCTCAATATTAGTTTGTTCCTCTTCTTCGTCTATGATGTTTGCAACATTTCTCCACTAGGTAGGTGTTTCTTTTGTTTCAAAAGTGAATCTTCTCAAACTACTAATGATATCAGTTTGTTCTCCATTAATGAGTTCAAAGTTTGGTTGAATGATAACACCTTCAAGATCAGGTTGTTCAACGGGAGCAATCGGTCTCCAAATAGTCATGTAGGGTTAAATTGTGTCAATTTATCTTGCTTAAGTGAATTTATTTTACCGCAAACACTTGTCTTGATTATGTTTTCAAACTAAATGTTTATGTCAAAAAAATCATAACTTTCACAATGTCCATTTTGTGAGAATCATGAGGTTGAAGCCATAATTGTCTATGTTGTCTTTGGAAAATATGTATTGAGATATAAGTCAAGATATTTAGAAATCTCTAAGGATATAAATCCTTAGGAAAAGCAATAATGTCAAGGCTATTTCAAAAGGTATCCATATGTAAGCCAAAGTGTTTGAAATTTTGAGGAAGATCGTGAATGTTTGTTTTGCAACATTTTGGAACCAATCAGTGTATTAAATTGACTCACAATCATTTACAATCCTAGGTTTGAAATGGCCATACTTGTTGAGCCCCCACTCAGATTTCTCTAAACACTACGACAATGCGAATAGTTAGAGATTTGGTGACATTGGCTCCCCTCCACGACACACACTTCTCAGGACCACCAAACCTCAAAATCTTGAAGATCCTAAGATCCTAAAGATTTTTTTGTTTCAACAATGAATAGTACAAATGTGGGGTGGCTTCAAAATGGCCGTTCTTGCACCAACAAGCATTAAGGATTTTGGTAACTAAACAATTTGGTTCTTAGTAACAAATCGAGAACACCCAGTCGTATACACACCTGCTTTGCCACTAAAGGCTTTACTACCATTCATGTTTCACTTAAGGCATGGTACTATGTGTAGTATGTTATATAGTCCAGGATAGAAGGTACTTTCTCATGATTTCCCAACCTTTAATATAGCTCATCGATAAACGTGCTTCCAAGAACTTTCCTATGAGTTTACCATTGTGGGGTGTCTCATAGTAAGTCCTCTCTTAAGGGTGACACAAAACATAAGAGTGTATTTAAGTATTTATCTGCACCCTAGATCGTACGAAGTGCAAGGGGATTGGATACACACTACAAGTGTGTCACGACAAGAAAACACTCATTCATTTTACCAACTTAAGCTAAGATGAATTCATTTTATGCACCAAACAAAATGTTAAGTTTGCCTTGTTCAATTTTAAAACCCAAAAGACAATGATGAGATGAGGGTTCAATTTTAGTCTCATTTGAGTGTTTGTTTTAAACCCAAATGAAATTTAGTAAGGTCCTAGAGAATAAATTGAAAATCATAAGAAATTGGGTTATAATTTCCCCAAAGCATCAAACACTTGTTACAATCATAAAATTTTAATATGAGAATGATTCTTCACTTTAGTTTTGTGTCATCCAATCCTGCAAAATCCTATTAGTCTAAAAACTAGAACAATGTTAGAGGCATGTTAGTACTCTGATAAAGTGAAAAAATTAAAACACATGTTGAAAAAGGATTGATAAATCTCTTACCAAATTTGGGCATCACTATTCATGATAGCGTCGCTCTAGTGAACTAGGGCGTCACTTTGCAAACAAACTAGAGAGCATGATAACATCATTGTTTGGTCGGATGTTTGCCATTTGCAAATTTTTGATATCTATATAAAGTATTAGTGTCGTCATTTGTTTAATTAGCATCAGTGCATTTAATAGGATTCACTATTTGAAATGATGATAACATTGCTATATGGTGACGCCCTACAAAGGCATCACTGAAATTGTGTTGGGTGTTGCTCTATCTTGCAAAAATCAAAATGAATGAAATTCGAGCTAGAAATTGATTAAATTTTATCAATTTTCCCTCCTAGCACTAGAATGTCGACTGAGGATATTAGTATGGGTCAATTACGGTTGATCCATGAAGAATCAAAGCATATTCATGCAACTAATACTCAATCTTAAACAAGATCATTCAAATGAAAGATAAACTAAACATTTATTGAAATAAAGCATTCTAAATATGAAAACATTAAAATGTTTACTCTAACCCATTTGAAACTTATCCCATTTTGGGATTGGTGTCGTGTTGATGTGGAACAATGACTCTTTCCCAATCTCATGATCAGTGAGCTTGTCTCAATCAATTCTATTGAAGAGAATCTGATGAAATTGTTGTGATATGTGGATGAAAACATGGTTTATACTAAAATGAGTATGATGCAAGAGTTAATCTACCATGATATTATGCTAAATGATTCAAATATGCAATTACTAAGCTAATCTAAATGAGATTTAAACCAAAAATATTCAAACCCTAATTATCTAGTTAGCTAAATGGATGCATGGAATCAGTTAATGGTTAATCTATTTATGCAACTAATTTAAACTAAAATATGCTAAATGTGAGTAAATTATGAGTGTGAGTGAGTGATTTCAACAACATAAGTTTGATGTTAAAAGATGGATCCATTTGTCTCCAAATAGTGTTTTATTTTTAGGAAAGCAAATGAGAAATGGAGGGTTGAGATAAAAAAAGCTAATCAATGGTCAAAGATGGAGGAAATTGGAGGCATGGATCTTGGATTCTCATCAAGGGGTGAGAATGCGAGATGAGATTTAATCAAGGGTTCGTATTCCTTCCAAACAAGCACACTTTTGACCTATACAAGAGGTCAAAAGTTAACTTGCACAAGAAGTCACAAGTTAACTTGCATTTGAATTTTTGTGAGAATATTCCCTTTCTCAAATGATTGGAGGAGAAAGAATATTCTTTGGAATATTCATGGGTGAGGAAAACGGATATTTATTTAATTAAAACTAAATTAAATTGTGCAAAAGGGGAGGGAATATTCCATGGGAATATTCCCTTTTTGGAGGAATGTGCAAGGGAGGAATATTCCTTTGCAAATGGGAGGATAATAGATTAATTAGATAATTTCTAATTAAACAAGGGTTTAATTATGCAATTAGGGGAATTAGAAGAATAAAGTGATATTCATTAAATTAAATGATTTAATGAAAAGGGGGAAAGGTGAATGACATTTAATTAAATTACTTAGGGTTATTTAATTAAATAAGAAGACTTAGGTAATTAAATTAAATAGTTTGATTTATTTAATTTAATGAGACAAAATGTTAGCATGGAAGGGGGGTGAATTAACCTATTTTGAAAAATTAGGTTAATAGATGCAAATGATGTCATTAATTAATTAGTGAGGCTAATTCAATTAATTAAGCAAAAAGAGGATGGGTTTCAAGAGGAAATGATGTTAGTATACCTAATTCAAGTGCATGATATCATTCAAGACATTTTTCAGTGTCTACAACACCAAATCTAACAATCTAGTAGTAGGTTGTTCTTTGCCTTTGAAACTTCTTGTTTGCTTTCCAATCTGACAATCCTTATAGATAACATTGATAGGTTTTGTAATCTTTGGTAGATCTATCACTGCTTGAATTGAATTGATTCTTACCAAATTATCAAAATTAATGTGACACATCCTCCTGTGCCATAACCAAATTCATTAATCTGAGTCATGAAACAATGACCATCAGTACCTTGAGCTGATAAACATTTCCATCTATCCTTCCAACAAAATTCATAGTTTCAGATCCTTTTCTAATCTCAGATCCATCATTCTGAGACATAAGATTGTATCCTTTGCTACACATTTGTCCAAAACTCAAGAGGTTATGTTTTAAACCCTTACATAGTAAACATCATCAATAGTATGCTTGCCATCAAAGCTGATTGAACCTATTCCACATATCTTAGCACCTGAATCATCACCAAATCTAACAAGTCCTCCATCATACTTTTCAATTTTAAAAAACCTACTCTTGTCTTCAGTCATATGGTTAGTGCATCTACTATCAATGATCCAATAGTTCTTATCTTGTCTAGCATGAAAGGAAGACACCAAACTACCTTCAGTATTAGCCTTTATCTCCAGAGGGCTTTCCTTTACACATCTTTCAAAGTTAGAAGAAATAGATTCATCTTTTAAAGTCACGATAAAGCATTCATCATCATCATATCCATAATCAAATTCATCATTAGAAATACTTGCATCTTCTCTAACATAATATCTTTTCTTAATCATCTTACCTTTGTTCTCCTTGGTTTTGTGATTCACAACTCTGTTTGGACATCTTGAAGCATAGTGACCTATCTTTCCACAACTGAAACATTTGAAAGGAAACTTACCTTTGTACTTATCAGTACCCATTTTCATCCTTCTCACAAAGTTATCTTCCACATCATCAAAATCCTCCTGATCTGATTCTTCAATCTTCTCTGATTTTCCAGCCTTAAAAGCAGTCTCAACTTTTGCACCATATTATTTATACCAAATTCTCTCATTTCAAATGTAGTTAGAGAACCATACAGTTGATCTCTAGTATATTGATATGGATTTGCAAATTCCTCAATAACAGAAACTTTATGACTGTAAGCTTTAGGAAGGGTTCTAAAAAAATTCTTTACCACTTTTGATTTTTGACTTTTCCACCAAGACCTCTGATGGAACTAACCACTTCATCTACCCTTTGCATTAAGCTTGTAATATTTTGATCTTTAGAAATTCACAAGTTCTCAAATGTGATCTTTAGATTCTGCATCTTATCTTGTTTAATCTTATCATCTCCTTCATAAATTCTTTCCAACTTTGTCTAGATTTCTTTAGCAGTTTTCAAATTCATAACTTTCACTAATTCAGAATTTGTAAGACTACTTAAAAGATCATACCTTTCTTTACTATTGCTTTCATAGGCCTTGATTTCAGCTTCAATGCTCAAACCATTTGTAGGCATAGTATATCCATTCTGAACTAATTTGCAGACATCAAATCCCAAATAACTTAGAAATCCTTCCATCCTTGTTTTCTAGAATACATAGTTTGTTCCATCAAACATAGGGATCTCCTTCTTGCGCACCGTCCCAGATTTACCTTAAGCAGTTAAGCTTTCTTCCAAGGAACCTTTTCCTGATGCCAATTTTTTAATGAACAAGACAATTGAGAGGGGGGGTGAATCAATTGTACCTTAAAACTGCAAAACCCTCATTAACAATCAGATCCAAATTCATTCAATAAACCCTTAATCTTTTATGATGAGTTAGCATGAAAAGAAGATAACAAAAACTGAAACACAAAAGGACACCAGATTTACATGGAAAACCCAATATGGGAAAAACCATGGTGAGGATTAGCTCACAATATGAGTAATATCAATATCGATTACAAATGCTCATTGTTGGAGGGAACATTGCCTAGAAAAAGAAAGGCTCACTGCCATAATAGAAAAGAAGATAGAGAAGAAATGTTACATAGAGAAAATCATCTCAATGCAACAGAAAATCCACCACAATGTCACCAACACCTTCACATCCTGATTGAAGAATTGTAGACACCTTTTGCTCACTACATCTAGTAATCTAACACATGAAATCTCACATTGTACTTCTCAATTTCACCCTCCACAACTCATAATTCACATCACACTTTTCTATCTCTTCTATCACACCATCCATCAAAAAATCAACTCATATTTATACCATCTTCAACCTTGAAAGTGTTCTCCAAGGTTGGCTATGCACCTTAAATATGCAAATTCAAATTAGGTTGACACCAAAACATTCTTGCGGTGGAAAGGAATGAAGGAAAACCACAAAACTCCTTAGCTAGGACCTAAATCCATCCTTGGTGGCACAACCTAATTATTCAAGTAGGGTTTTCAATAGATATTAGACCCACCTCCCATTAAAGGGGTAAATACTCAGAAAGATCAGATAGTTGAAAATTTGGGAATAATTTTCCAATACCTTTCTATACAAGAATGAATAGTAAATTCCTGATGACATAGGGTCATCAATAGATGCCACAGGCACACCTTCTTTCTCTTCTTAAGAGACTATTGCCAGCAACCCAAAAAGATTTTATCTCAACCCAAGAGAGTACATGGTGAGTAACTTCACATGTTGATCCTATCGTGTTGCACCGATATAAACTGGTGGACAAAAGGTCTTAGGCTTCTAAAAATAAGTGGTTCATAGCGGAGGTACTCCTAAGAACACAATTACATAGTAGAGATGGGAGACCGAAGTATCTAACCTGTGTTTGGAAATACCCAAGACCACAAAGGCTCACCCCCTATGGCACAAGTGGATTGAGCTCACCTTTTAGTTTTTTCCCCTTTATATATCCCATTGGAGATACGTGTTTGAGGTTGAACCCTCGAGTGAACTCCCAAGCAACCCCCTACAAAAATAAAAATGGAAAGCTTGCATTGCTATTTCTCATCACCCAAGAATCGCATGTAGCATAAGAGGAGATGATACTTTAGACAACAGTGTTGCTATTTCTCATCACCTAGGAATCACATGTAGTGCAAGGGGAGAGGATACTTTAGACAAACACACTTTTGATAACTAACTCACATGCGTGCAAGTGCACAAAATATAGAAGACAATTGTTCTTTTTAAGCACCAATTCCAAATGTTCCTAAATATAAATCACAAACACACAAGGGAACCTGCAAGAAATTGGATTAGTAGTTTTGTATTATTATACACTATTTTATTCCCATTACAACAAAAAATCACCATATTATTTATATTAAGGTGTGAAAACTAATGAATATGGTATTAACTATTGCAATTTCCTACTTCTCTTAAAACATACTTGACAAATGCATAACATTAATTCTCTTTAGCTCATCTTTCATAAAAAATCATCCTAATTTCCATATCATGCAAAAAATATCTAATTTCCTTCTCAATAGTTTTCTTATTAAGAGAACCAAAAAACCACTAATTCTCCATTCCTTATAAGTTCAATATACACATGCATTTATATCAAAACCACTAGAATTTGAATGTACATACTATTTGGAAACTACCCACAAGAAGTGGGTCCACTATTTGATTCATCATACATCCACTTGTAATCTCCAATATTGACATTTCAAAGCTTGAAAAACTAAATACCACAAGAAAGTTGTCATCTAGGCCCTAAGCAACAAATAAAATTGGTTTATAATGTTCGACTGTTCGACTAATCTACATTTCATTGACATGACATTATTCTCAGCTACTTGCCAAATTATTTGTAGTAGTACCATGCAAATTCCCTCTTATAAATTTTATCCCAAGTGAGTCTTCTACATTAGAATTCATGTGCCTAGATTATAGCCTCCAAAAAAAATATGATTTGAATGTTCAATCATTTACATGTGTGTTTGCAAAATCTACTCATACTTTTTGCTACCCTTTCTGTAAGGGATCATACTTTTGAAATACCTAAACTAGTTCATATAAATTTTGTAAGGTGTTGTTGCTCCAATTATTTCAAGATATTTCTAAGAGATACAAGAATAGGATTCTATAACCTGTAGGGTACAAAGTCAAATTAAAGGATAAAATGATACTCTACGATAAAACTAGAAAACTAGGCCAATTGACAAGAGAAAATTCTACTCTTCTACATGTTAGTCTTTACAAAGGCTTAGCAAGATGACCTTTTAAAATATCTAACAAATTGACTAAATTTTTTATTAAAAAATGTTACAAAAATAACTTGATGACACAGATTATGACCCTAAATTGTTTTATCACTAATCCATTCTATGTTATCTTTGTATGAAATTGAATCATAGATCTTATATTATACAAAAAATACTTAATCCACATGTGCATGATTAAAGGGTTTGTGAGCAATCACCCAGTTTTAATGAAGACAAGATTTAATTTGAGCTCCCCAATAGAGTGATTATCACTAATTTTCTTTTGTCAACAAAGTTTGGCTACTCACTGTTGTAGAGAGGGTGAAAAATGGTTGTTCTTCTAACTCAATGGTAGCATGATAAAGCTCCAAGATGGTGGCCTTGTATGAGCAACAATAGAAAGTTGCAAGTCGTACCCATAAAAGCATAAAAAGTGGGAGGTGCACTTGAGAACATTATTCCACCATTATGTCTGAAATATAAAAATATGGTGACTCTAAGATTAGTGTTCATAACCTAGGTCCATTTCCACATTTTTATAAATTTCATTGGGATATAGATCAACAAGGTAAATTGATTAAGTATCAACCTTAATGGTGATTCAACCATACCTGGATCTATATCCTAAGGGGGATTGGAATTGATTATAAATATTTTGAAATGATTAACTTAATTATTTGATATGCCCTAGTATTAAAAATGCAATATCCTAAAGAATGACAATCAAAAGCAGTAGTTTACTAGTGGATCTAGGAAGTGTAGAGAACAATAAATATGCTCCAAAAAAATAGTTTTAAGGTTCCTACAAGGACTCATTCTCCCTTGGGTGAATGGGTCTTTGTACAAGTGTCTGGATCAACTTTCTAGGTCCTCTAGTACAAGTTCCATGCTTTTGTTTGCCCTAGGTCCCACTGTCGAAAAGTCAGAAATAAATTTTGCAACCTAGTTTATGTGACTTGACAACAATGATGACAACAAATGCAACAATACAAAATTTCTCCTTTAAGATCTCTTCAATTCTTCATCAACCTGCAACCAACACATACACAAAGAGGAATTTTTTTTTTGTTTGTATGGGGGTTTACCTTGGTCAAACCCAAGTTTGGTAATTAAACCTTGATAGAAAGATAATGACAAAAGGAGAAGGAAATGATGAATGAACAACGCTTGCTACAACTCACCAACATTTAGTGGATTCCCTTAGAGGATTGAATTCAAACAAATCTCTCCAAAGGAATTGGATCTTTCTTTTCTTGATTGAATTTGGATGCTTGAAATTCTTGGATGTTTTAGGATCAACATTGCATATTAGCCTTCACAAGAAGACATGAACACACATAAACATGGACATGACGTTAGGATCTTGATTGCTGCAACAAATGAATGATAAATTTTCTCTTGAATGCTCTATTGTTATCTTGACAATGATATTTTATCAATAGGATCTCTTTATTATGCAACTTAGATCTTAAATAATAAAAAGACTATGTATTTATAGGTTTTTATCTAATTTCCCAAAAATTAGATTCTAAAAGCCAACGAATTACAAGTTGAATTTGAATCATTAAAATTCCACCAAAAACATATTTTAAAATAGGTCTTGGAACTTAAAGGGGACCCATTCACCCATGGGAAAATGGGTCCTAGCCTATAAGTCTAGGACACACATACTCCATTGTGATTTAATTATTGATTGCATCAATTAACTGTGGATTCCCCTTTCGAAAAATGGTAAGAATAAGGCTTTTTTTTTTAAGCAAAGGCAATAAGCCTGTATAATATATTAATAATATTTAATAGATAGGTACATAATGTATGTAAGAAGCTAATAAAAAAAATCTTCAAAATGATTGCAAATGCTATAGGCACTCATAGATCCCCTATACTTCTATCACTATCTATATTACTCTTATAATAGACTCCTTATACAATACTACTACTTGTAAATCCATACCAAAAAACATGCCAACCCTGGATATAAACTATGCCCATACAAAGCTTACTAAAATGAAATAGATTTAAAGCCACCCTTGCGAGGAAAATTCACTAAACTTTCATCTTGCACTTGCTTTTGCTTTGTTGCATCCACCTGCGATGGAATTATGATGTTTATATCAGGAACTTGAGGATATTTATGAGCACCCCTGTGAACATGTGGAATGGCAGACACTTGCAAACCATGTACACAATTGTGATTCTTCAGAAAAGAAATGGCATGGTATTTCCTCTTAAACTAGTCTACATCCTCCTTAGTGAACTCAAAGCAATATTTGTTGAGAGCTTGGTAAAGAAAAGAAGAATTCATGAAAATTTGATAAAAGCATTCCCTGGAAAACTTATGCATATTGTTCCTTATGATGGATGAAATGCCTAGGAAACAACTTTCCAACCAGTCCATCACCCATCGTGAACTCATATTTTTGGACACTTTGTAGCAAAGCATCGTTCTCCAAATAAGCCCAAACAACAACCTTGCTGGCAATATTTTACAGAACATTAAAATTATGAACTAGTTCCAGCATGTTAGAGAGGAAGATGGATAAAAGATTGGCTAGGAATATAAGCCTCTATGACTTTGTGTGCAAGACGTCTTCACCAATGATGGTTTTGATGTAGTTTAGAACAGACTTGTAGTTGACCTTGAAACATATTGCAACTCTTCCTTGTCAATACATTTTGAAAATGGCACTTCCCACAATCTCACCACCACCGACACCCTGTAATTCCTGACTTTAAACTTCATGAGCTCCATATGGCTTGCAAGCATGGAGACCCAGAATGACATCCTGCATAGCACTTTCTCTTGAATTTCACTTAGCTGAGTTTGTTTAGAGCTAAACAATAGTTAAAATTACTTTGTAAACCCATTTTCATATCAAGCTTCTTGGAGAATGAAAACTTAAATTCTGACATGCACGAAGCCAACTTGAAAATTGCAAACACCGTAGGAACTGTCAATCTCACAATCGCTCTATAGGGACCCATTAAGCTTTGTTTGACACCTCCATGCTTGCGCATGTATTAAAATGATTAACAAGCTAGCTTAGTACGTAAACTATGCATCCACACAAATAAACATTCGAAACTATAATAATTAAAAAGATGGGCCTTGAAAAGACTCTTGCATTAGAAAAACCAAATTTGGTTGGCTGCGATTAGAATGTCCTGCTAAAATTGTTGCAATTTTGGCTATGTCCTTTAGGTGTGACATCCAGACATAAAACAAAGCTTGACATCCCATCAAAAAATCCACATAATCTTCCCTTTATGTGTGTTCCATGATGGACTCCAAGCAAGTTGATCTCCACTAGATATCAATGGGGGTGGTAATTATTAACCATGTAATGGATGCGTAAGTAGAAGTGAATAATGCCACACCAAATCAAAACTTTATTGTCCCTTGAATTATAATAACGTTGTCGTATCATATGGCCTTTAAAATTAAGAAATTTTTTATTTAACAAGGATTTCTTGTAAATCTAGAAAAGCTTGTATATAATTATCATCTTGTGTAAAGAAGAATTCCTTATTATCACACCCCATATTTGCTAAACAATCTACAAACCTATTACCTTCCTTGTAGGTGTAAGAAATTTGGTAATTTTTGAACTCATCAAGAAATTTCCACACATTCTACAAGACATATTTCATTTTCCAATTAAAACATTCTCTTTGTTTACATGCATAGATAATTATCAATGAATCTCCTTCTATATGTATTGTAGAGATTTGAAGTTTCCTAGCATAGAGCAACCCATGGAGAAGAGCCATTGACTCTGCTATGATATTTGTTCCTGGTGGAAAACTTATTGATCTAGCTACCTTCGTTTTTCCCCTTGCATCCCTAATACAAACACCTACACCTGAAACACCTGGGTTCCCTCTGCTTGCTCCATCAAAATTCAATTCATAAAAACCTTCCATTGGCGGGAACCATTTAACTATCTTCCTATCCACATTTTCCTTGTAAGGCTACTTCAGGCTCCCTTTGAAAGGAAATGATATGCCCTGCCACCTCTTCATGATATTGTTATCCCATGAAGAAAATAGTGAGCCTATGTTTTTGTGATCTTGTACCCAGGTATTTACTACTTCACTGACTAATTTTTCAATAATAGCATGGACTAAACAAGTAGAAGTAGAGGTTTTCCTAAAAATACTTTTTTTTCTTTCCCACCAAATGGACCATAATACTAGAGTTGGAATGACACAAAATACATGAAAATAACGAAGACTTGTACAAGACAAGCCATGAAGAGAAAAGATCCCATACTAAATTTGGTAACAGGGCATAGTAATCCAATTTTTGCAAGACAAATAGCCAACAGGAATGATCGAAGGGGCAGTACAAAAACAAATGATCAATATCTTCCAAGGTTTGGTTACATAGGACACAATTTAATGGTTCAACAATCCCTAGTTTAACTAGACAATCACTAGTAAGAATTTTTTTTCGAACACCAACCATGCAAAGGTGCCCACTTTTGGTAAGACCACACTGTTCCAGCAAAATGAAAAGGCCCCTTGGGACTGAATTAATTGATCTCTATTAAGAATTTCCTTATAGCCCTGTTTGATTGAATAGCAACCATTCTTTGATGGAGCCCAAATAATGTGATCTGCCTTACCTGAGATGAATACTACCTTGTAGTCTAGGACCTGAAGCAGTAAGGACTTTTGTTCACTTGAAATTGGAGTGGCTGAAAATTCTTTCCACCTCACTCTCCCTGAAGGATCTTCCACTGAATCAACATAATCAATTAATCTATTCCCCCACAAATTAGACAAAACCGGAATAGTTGACTGTAATTGAAGACAATCTCTTATAGGTGGGTTCCCATTCCATGAATCATCCCAAAATTTAACTTCATCCCCCTTGTTCACTTCCCATGATATTTATGATGTGATCACTGTTCTGCATGAAGTCATGAAGTTCCACATGGTGGATCCTTCAAGAGGGTTGGAGATTGTGAAAATTCTTGTCAGGTTTGGGCTATCTAGATATTTGGCCCTCATCAAGGTGCACTATTTGGAATGAGGTTTAGTATACATTTTCCAAATGAGTTTACCCCCAAAGACCAGATTACATTTAGATATGTCATGAAGTTCCACCCCTCCTTAATTTGAATTTTTCCATCACCATATTGTCCAAGGAAATTAACGGAATTTTCTTTTCACCATTCATATTTCCCTTCCAAAGAAAACTTCTTATGATCTTTTGAATTTTCTCTACAATTGATCTAGGAGCCCGCAAAACTGAAATAAAGTAATTAGGGATTGCAGAAAGGACTCTTTTAATGAGTAGGATGTGCCCTGATAAAGACAACCAACGAGATTTCCAAGAACAAATTCTTTGTTTAACTCTTTCAATGATTTTGCACCAATATGATGGTTTATTGGCTCCCATGAAGAAGGGAATACCCAAATATTTACAAGGTAAAATTGCCTCCTGAAAACCCAATAGTCTAATAATTTTCCTTTTAATGGCCGCTTTGGAATTGAAGACATAAATCTTTGATTTCTAAGAATTTATTTTTTGACCAGACACCAACGACTACTTGTCCAAAACCCCTTTTATTTGTTTAGCTTCAGAAATTGATGCTTTTCCATACAATAAAGTATCATTTGCAAAGAGGTTGTGAGTAACTGAGATATTTGTATTGGGAATCAGGATGCCTTGCGATAGACCATGTTGAAGTTTATCCTTTATTGCTCTACTTAATGCCTCTGCCATGATTATGAAAAGAAAAGGTGAGAGAGGATCATCTTTCCTGACACCTTGAGTTGCTCTAAAAAATCTTGAAGAAGAACCATTTATTATGATAGAAAAATGTGCACCTAATAAACATGAAAGAATCCATTTGCACCATTCTACAGAAAATCCAAATTTAGCAAGCACTTTCAAAAGGAAGTTCCAGTCAACCTTGTCATAATCCTTCATCATATTAATCTTAACAATGAAGGAAGGCAATTGATTTGTCTTGATGGAATGAAGAACTTCATGTGCAACCAAAGCACCTTTTGACATCTCTCTCACTGGGACAAACCTGCCTTGCTCCGAAGAAATGATTTTGGGGATTAAATGTTGTAGTCTCAAATATATTTCCTTTGTAAATATTTTGTAAATAGTATTACAAAGGGCGATAGGTTTGAAGTTTGCAAATGTTACAGGATCCTTTATTTTTTGAAAAATAGTTATATTAGTGGAATTGAATTGCTTAAGCATAGATCTAGATTTGTGCAATTCCTTTAGGGCTAATAATAAATTAAAACCCAAAACATCCCAACATTTTTGAAAGAATAAAGTTGTAAAGCCATCTGGTCTAGGGGCTTTATCTGGGGACAATGAGAAAACCACTTCCTTTAGTTCTGGTAATGTAAATGGTTTCATCAATGCATCATTTTCATTTTGTGAAATAAGACATGGCACTATAGAGAACAAATCATGTTCTTCTTGAATTCCTTGAGCTTTAGAAGATGTTGATGGAGCAAGAAGATTCATAAAGAACCTTACCCCTTCCACATGGGCTTCTTTTGCATTATGAATTTTTTTGCTTGAAATTGCATCTTGAATTGAAAAGATAGTCTTTGCGGCCCCTTTTTGTTGTGTTGATGCATGAAAAAAATTGGTATTTCGATCCCCTTCCTCCAACCATAACTCTCTTGATTTTTGTTGCTAGTATATTTCCTCTCTTTCCCAACTCTACCCATACCTTTTGCAACTCTTTTTTTTTCTCATAAGTTGCAACATCCAAGCCATTATGAATGATGTCCTCATGAATTTTAGCTAATTCAAAAGCAACTTCTTCCTTTTGAACAAATATGTTTTTGAAAGTCTGCACATTCCACTCCTTAATTTCCCCTTTAACAAATTGCATCTTCTTATAGAACTGAAAGATCTTGGTAAGAATAAGGCTTTGGAATGCATAATTTTATAAATTATAACCTTAATTAAGTCCAATTAATTAAGGGACCCAAACATAGTGTGAAATTGTAAAGGTATACAATTTCCTACACTACATTTAGCCCCCACTTTAGTGAGAGTATGAATTTTACACTTAGACTCACACTAAAGTAGAAAAAAATTCATCAAGAGGGGTCCAAGTGTACAAATATTAGAGAGATAGGATGTCAAAGATAAAGGAGGTTGATTGAACCCCTAGGATCTAAGATCCCATGGCAAAATAACATAAGGACAAAAGGACACACATGATGTGTAAGATACATGCAGCAAGACAAGATACACAAACATACAATGTCAAAGCCAATGGAAAAAGGAAAAAAAGGATGGACTAGCAAGTTGTATTATGTCATGTCCATAAAATACGCTCACAAGGGCTAGTGTAGTTCGATATACACTAGGTGAGACCCAAGGAAAAAAAGGAGAAACACACACTAGGTCTACAAGGTGTGTACCCATAAAAAAAGGTGGCAGATGGGAAAGTACACCAGGTCTACAAGTATCCCATGTGTCAACCATATGAATTTTTTTAATCCCTGATTACTTTGATAAGGTACCAAAAAATGACCAATGCTTCACAAGGCTAGCAAGTTGCATTATGCTAGACACTCATGGAATATGATAAGGTTTAAATGCAACAAAGCTAGAAAGGTAGACAATCAAGATAATCAAAGGGGTTTTACTTAATACATGAAAGGTCACACCTTACAGAACATCACACTTGGCATTACCACCAAGAGAGGACATAGTCGAGGAATAAAAGATCATACCTTAGTGAGCACTAGTCATAGCATTACCACCAAGGAGAAAGTCATATGCCAAGAAAGGTCACGCTCTTGTAGAACTTCAAGCCTAATGTCACTATAAGGAAGACATGTCACATAGATCAAGAAAGCCACACTTTGAGTAAAAAGGTCACACTTCCTAAGATATGTATGATATCATTGCTAAGAAGGTAACATGCAACCAATGAGCAGGGGACTATATGCCCCCCCCTTAAAATGTCAACATACTTTCTATGTTGGTATTTTAAGGAGAAAGAGGGGAAGAGGGGATCCTTGAAAAGAATGCACACCTCCCAAAACTATTTATCCTTTCCCCCCAAGAATAAAGACAAGGACAACCACACAAAGGACTGTCATGTCGTTGCCATGAAAATTATGGTTGCACTTAGGATTGTACCACCATGAATGACAATGAGAATAACACATAAAGCTACCAATGCCACATAGTGTTGAGCAACATGATGAGATTAAAATTATTATCAATTAGAGGAAGTAGGTGCATCAACACAAGGAAGAGCACCACAATTCTTAAGATGTTGAATTTTATTACTCAAAGCCTTACATTCATTGGTAGAATGACCATGCACTCAATGATATGCATAAAATGATCTTTTGTTATAAAATTTCTTTCATGTTCTTGGAGGAAGAGTAATAAAGAGAGCTTTGAGAAGCCTCGAAAAGATAGTTGCCTGATTAGAAGTAGGGGATATTTCTTTCTCAGCATAAGATTTCATACACACAATAGATGATAAGGCATTAGATGAAGATGAAGATAAAGGTTGGAAACCTAGAGCCTACTTGGAAAAGTATGGTTTATACTTCACTTTATTTTTATCATTTTATTGCATGTTTTCATTATATCCATATTTAGAAATGATTTTGTATCCAAGACCATAACATTCTTCCAACTTAGGTGAAGATATTTTATGCTTCTAAGAAGGATTGGCTTCTTCACAAGCACAAAATCCTTTTGAATTTGGTAAAGTTATGTATCTTCCTCTCATGAGGGATGGGAGTTGAAGACCTCCATCACCACCATGGGGTGATGTTGTTGATGTAGAACCAAGTTGAGAAAATGAAACACAAGGTTGTTTTGGTTTAGATTGTGATATTTTGTACTCTCCCATAAAAGGAGAGTGTAAAATCTAATGAACCCCAATCATCCCTAAAACATGTGTTTGAATATGAATCGTTTGTAATTGACTCTTTGGACTTTGAGGGAAAGATTTGAGACTCCCCACTGAAACAAGGTGTAAAATCTAACAACCCCCAATTATCATCTAATATTTTTGTTGTGGATGAAATACAATTAGGATTACCATCAACTTGTATAGGTTCTACCTTTGAAGTTGGAATCAAAGTATTAAGAGAGTTGGAAGTGTCATGATCATGTTGAACTTGTGAAGTATAACTTTGTTCATCAACTTCAACTGTGTATATCTTGTTATGATATCATGTTTCATCTCATGGTGAAGAGTAGATGATACTCCCTTCATGGCATGAATCCATGGTCTACCTAGGAGAAGGTTGTATGAAAGAGGTCCTAACATGATATGGACAAGAGTGGGAAAAACTATAGGTCCAACCTCAATGGGAAATATGATCATTCCTAATGGTTTCTTATTAACATTGTAAAAGCCACAAATGTTCACATCATTGGGTTGAATAAGATTCTTTTCCACACCAATTTTATCTAGGAGATCAATGCTACAAACATTAAGACCCACTCCATTGTCTACGAGAGTATGCCTAACTGCAATTTCATTAATGATCACTTTTTATCATTAAGGCTTCATGTTTATTTTGGATCTTAGGTGAGGGTAATTCATGTTGATGGAATGTGATATCCGACTTTGTCATGTGTATACAATCAAATGAGGCAGCTACATCATTTGGTTTAATAGAAGATTGGACATCAGTCTTCTGCTTGAAACCTCTTGGAGCATCCTATTATATGTAGGTGATGTTTGAATCAAATCCCAAAGGGAGATGTTTATCAGAGTACAATAAAGTTTCTCAACAAGATCATACTCTTTACCACTACGTTGAGGAATGTTATATGTGTGAGCAATTGTGTGATAACTTGGTTGTTGCGACACATAATTTCTAGTTAGTTTCCTTGCAAAGTTCAAGATATGGCCAGGGGGTTAAGGAGGTCCTATAATGGGAGGTGACTTAGGAGGCTCACTAATTAAAGGAGATCCAATTTGTGCATTCATAACTTCAATTGAGTTACCTAGATGACCTATTGAGGGGGGATCTAATTTGAACTTAGCATCTTCATCTATGCTTTTCATCTAATTACTGTTTGTTGAGGGAAATGTATTGAAATGGTTTCATTTTCTTTTACTACCATAAAGCGTTGGAAGAGGGACAAGCAAGATTCTCATGATGCTCAATAATTGGGTCTTCTAACACCAAGATACCTTCGTCACAAGTAGGAGAGGTATTGGGAGAAGAACAACTAGGATTGTCATGATTGTCTATGATTGCATCCTCTTGCACCAAATCTTTAGTTAATGATCTGGGTGAGATGAAGTCCTCAATGGCTTCATCTAACATGTCAAAGTCATCACAACTGAAGGGCTTGGTAAGCATATATTGTGCTTGTGGAAAGAGATCTAGCATGACTAGATTACTATGCAATGTATGAATTTGTGCAAAAATGAAAACTAACTACCCAAATTAAGCAATGCTTAAAAAATGTAAACAATTTTCCTATAGATTTGATGATTTTCAATACTTAAATACCATTTTTTCCCCAATTTTGCAACAAATCAAACAAAATGACATCTTTCTTGCACATGCAATAATTTTTTTTAGAATTTCAAAACAAGAATTTGCAAGCTAAAACAAATTGATAATACGAAGAAAAAATAGTGTGTAGAAGTTTGTTAGGATACCTGCACAAGGATAGGTTTTCCCTTGGGTAAATGGGTCCTTGTACAAGGTTTTGGAAAGTGATAATTTGAAGTTTTATGTTGTTGTTTGCAGTTTCTTTCTCCAGTTGCAAATAGATTAAATAGTGGCTTTTTTTTTCTAGATTTTGCTCAATTTAGGACGATGTAATGCAAGATACAAGTGTGAAACAAAGGTAAAAAAATATTGACAAATTTTGAATGCAAAATGCAATATTTGACTGATTCTAAGATGACATAACCTGAAAATGATGATATGATGCAACTTCAAAACAAACAATGCAATGTTTTTCAAGTTGAGACAATGTGATCTAAATGCAAATATATAACAACAAAGGACACTTTTGAATGTAAATTTCAGATCTAAAATGCAACACCTATCTAATTTGAAGATGCAAAATTCTGAAAATGAAGATTTGATGCCAAAATGAAACAAAAGTATGCAATTTTTATTTATTTTTTGACTTAAATGAAAGATGCAATCTAAATGCAAGTAACAATTGCAAATTTTTAACCACTTAATGAATGCAAATCAAATGTAAATCTGATCTAAAGATGATTGAAACAAACCCTAATGCAACCTATGTTGCAAGATGAATGCATTTTTTTAGATTTTTGATGCTTTTAGAATACAAAAATGGAACCCTAAATGAGAGATACAAAACAATGCAATGCAAATCTAAGCCTAGGGTTTGAAGGACTTCCAATTTCAAAAAAATTATAGTGTAGAATGTAAGGTTCACCAAAATGAAATATAAAAATGTGGTGACTAAGATTAATGTTCATAACCTAGGGCCATTTCCATATTTTTATAAATTTCATTGGGATACAAATCAACACGACAAATTGGTTTATTATTAACCTTAATGGTGAGTCAACCAGACCTAGATCTATAACCTAAGGAGTATTGGAATTGATTAGAAATATTTTGAAATGATTAACTTAATGATCCTATATTCCCTAATATTAAAAATGCAAGATCTTGGAGACTAATAGTCAGAATCAACAGTTTACCAGTGGATCTGGGAAGTGCAAAGAACAACAAATATGCTTAGAAAAATTGGTTTTAAGGTGCTTGCAAGGACTCATTTATCCTTGGGTGAATGGGTTTTGTATAGGTGTCTACATCAACTTTCTGGGTCCTCTGATACAAGATTTAAGCTTCGATTTTCCCTAGGTCCCATTGTTGGAAAGTCGGAAATAAATTTTGCAACCTAGTTTTCGTGACTTGACAACAACGATGACAACAAATACAACAATACAAAATTTATCCTTTAAGATCTCTTCAATTCTTCATCAACCTACAACCTACACATACACAAAGAGGAAAAATTATTTTGTTTGTATGGGGGTTTGCCTTGGTCAAACCCCAATTTGGTAATTAAACTTTGATAGAGAGATAATGAAAAAAGGAGAAGAAAATGATCAATGAACAATGCTTGCTACAACTTACCAACCTTTAATGGCTTCCCTTAGAGGACTGTAGTCAAACACATCTCTCCAAAGGAAATGGATCTTGCTTTGCTTGATTGATTTGGATGCTTGAAATGTTTGGATGCTTTAGGATCAATAATGCATATTAGCCTTCACAAGATGACATGAACACATAAACTGTAACACGATAGGATCTTGATTGTGGTAACAAATGATTGATAAATCTTCTCTTGAATGCTCTATTATGCCCTTGATAATGATGTTTGCTCAATAGGATCTCTTGATTATGCAACTTAGATCTCAAATGATAAAAAGACTATGCATTTATAGGTGTTTATCTAATTTCTCGAAAATTAGATTCCAAAAGCTGACAATTGCAAGTTGAATTTGAATCATTAAAATGCCGCCAAAAACATATTTTAAAATGAGTCTTGGCACTTAAAGGGGACCTATTCGCCCATGGGTGAATGGGTCTTGGCCTATAAGTCCAGGGCACACATGCTCCAATGTGATTTAATTATTGATTACATCAATTAAAATTAGGTTCCCCTTTCGGAAAACGATAAGAATAAGGCTTTGGAATGCATAATTTGGAAAATTAGAAGCTTAATTAAGTCCAAAATTAAGGGACCCAAACATAGTGTGAAAATGTAAAGGTATACAATGTTCTACATTGCAATGTCCATACAATCTAATGTCAAGGATATGGATTCAAATTCCAAACACATCAAATGTGGGCAAGGGTTAGTTGATGAGTCGATAAATATGTGTTGAGAATATGTTGTTTTTTCTTCACCTTAGGCTTGCTATATTGCCACAATACAAAATCTTATTAGAAAATGGTTGAAAAGGACAATTTTGGCAAATTTTTTATCAAAAAATAAACATAGATAGCAAAAAAGAAGAAGATTGAGCTAACAACATGACTCTATAAGGTTGTTTGAAACCCTTCCAATTTTAGAATGGAGATTATCCCACATGTACCAAGGAGATTATTTTCACTATTTCACGTTGTTATGTGTTATTAGACACGTTTGTATTATTTTATAATATTAATTGGATGAATAATAGTGGTGTTTAGGGGTTACATTGTTGAGTTAACATATAGATATGATTTTTTTTATGTTTACTAGGGTCAACAGACTAAATTTTATGGATAACTCGTGAATATATTTAACACATTGATGCATAGTAGAATGGATGACCTTCAAATTCTCAAGCCATGGTCTACAAAGTAGAATATAGAATATATATGAAGCAATAAAATAACACAATACTTAAACCTCTTTAGGACTCACAATGCAACCTAAAGTGTTAATCAATATTTCAGTGGTCATTGTCAAAGCTACCCTTGAATGTGCATAAGTGTCTAGTTGAATGTGGGTGACTTCCAATAATTCTTCAATACATATATTAAATTAACTAGAAGGATCTATGAGAATGCCAAGAAAAATATAATAAAAAAAATGAATCAATTTTGATTAGAATTGTGTGGGCCCGTTCCTTGACGGCGAGCCCTTCAAAAATTCTCGAAGGCCTTCTACGTGGAGAAGGCCAACGAGGGGGTTTGGAAATAGTTTTCAACCAGCAATTGACGCGCCTCGGTTATAACCTCACTAGCTGCGTCATTGCCCCAAGCGCAAAGATACTTCAAACGCTTGTCTTCCTCCCCTTTTTATACTCTCTTCCCATGCTCTAGTCTCTCTTTTTCGTGCATGTGGGATTATTCATTTTTCACTGAACTCGTTTTCCAAGCGTTATCAAGTTTATAGGGATTTCTCCATTAACTCCACCCCGTTTGTATAATTAACCATGTATCTTGTCAAGTTTACGATCTAGTTCGTGGCTGTGGGTTAACTTTTTTTTTTTATTAAATTTTGATTAGTTAACATATATATTTTTAGGGATTGATTAAATATAAATTTATATAATTTTTAAAATTATATTTATTTGTTTTGTATATTTTATTTCATTTTTTTGAAGCATTTCAAGGTTTATTATTAGTACTTGTTATAGGTATTGAATGAGTTTTGTTTTCTCTTGTTTAATTAATTAATTATTTTTTAATCAATTAGAAATGATTTTTGAATCTCTTGAAATAAAATTTAATCTTGTTAAAAACATATAAAATATTACTTTATCAATTTTAGAAATGATTTCATTTCTGAGTGGGTTAACCTTTTTTATTTGAACCTCTAAACTTCTATATTTAAATTTTGATTAGTTAACATATATATTTTTAGGGATTGATTAAATATAAATTTATATAGCTTTTAAAATTATATTTATTTGTTTTGTATATTTTATTTCACTTTTTTTTTTAAGCATTTCAAGGTTTATTATTAGTACTTGTTATAGGTATTGAATGAGTTTTGTTTTCTCTTGTTTAATTAATTATTATTAAGTTGTTTTTTAATCAATTAGAAATGATTTTTTTATTCTATTGAAATGAAATTTAATCTTGTTAAAATGTAAAATATTTAACTTTATCAATTTTAGAAATTATTTCTTGTGAACATGATTGGCTAAAAAACTTTGGGTGTTATGGATGGATTTTTATAGGAAGTACCAAGGTGAACTATTGTTTTGTCCATTTTTTAGGAATGATTTATTTAATTAATAACCAAACTTAAAAATTGAATTTTTAAGCAATTTTTTTTATTATGTTTAATTTGTATTTTGATTTTTTAATATATTAATAATATTATTTTTTACTTTATAAACATATATCTTTGAGAATAATTTATATATTTTTAATAATATTATTAATAAAAATAAAAAATTATATTCATAATTTATAATTTATAATTTTATATTAAAATTATTTTAATCATAATTAATAAATTTGCTTAAAAAAATTCATTATTAAGTGTTTTATAATGTATTTAGATAATATTATTTTATAAATATAAAACATACAATTATAAAATCAATATTAATATTTGCATAATGTTAATAATTAATATTAATATGTCATATCTTATAATAATATTATCAATACAATTATTATATCTATATTTTGTAATTAATTGTATTTATAATTATATTTATTCTGATAAACTATGAACTTGTGTTACAATATTTATTTTGATAAACTATCAACTTCAACTATGTCACTCATAGTTGTGTTTAGTATGAATCAAGTTCAGGATCAAAGCCCCTAACAACTATAATATTATTAAACCTAGTAGATTTATGGTACATTCAACTTGCAATAATTTGTTGATCTTGAACTATTATGTAGCCTACCTTTAAATTGTTTTCTTGACTCATCCATCAACTACACAACAAATACTTGCTACTATGTGCTACAATACATATATGAATTGCAAGAATGTATTATCTCAAACTATTATTTTGCCCCTAAATTGATATTCTACAAATAATTTATTGTTAACCAACAAATACAATTAATGCAATACTAAATAGGCAAGTACTGGCCACTATGGCACTTGTTTACATTTAGGGAGTAAAAATATTTTAATTGGTATTATAGACATCTAAATATGACTAACATATTTGTTCTGAAACATCATTATTTTTCCATCATTAGGTATCATTAATCCATCTTCTACATTTAATTAAATAATTTCATAATTTAATTAAATTATCCATTTCATCACTTTTCCTCTATGTTGATTAAATAACTAAAATTATTTAATTGATTTATTAACTATTCTTCTTTCCTAAATTAATTAAATAATTCATTATTATTTAATTAATTCATTTCCCATTTCCCACTTCTCAAATTAAATAATTATTTTTTAATTATTTAATTTATTCAATTATTCCTCTCAACATTATCTTCTTCTAAAATAAATATAATTATTTATTTTATTTATTTTCACCTTTGCACATGTAACTAATAATTTATTTATTTAATTATTTATTAAGTACTCATGCATTTGCACCTCATTAGTAAACTCCCACTGACTTTCAAATCACTTATCAATCAAATCAATCTTTTGTCTAATCTATCTTGTCTGACTCAATGACTCATGCACTTCTTTGATCAATCCAATCCTCTTAACTGATCCATGCACTCAATTCATTGAAATCATGTAGTTAGTTAACTATCCATCAATTCCTCTCATGGATTCTCATTCATTGATCTATTTAGTCACTCACCAGATCTTAAATATTGATCAATATCAAGAAATCTATAAAACAAACCTATCCTTTATCAATTATATCTCTCTCACTCTCTCTCTCATCATTGTGAAGAAATTATACACATATTATCAGTGCTTTGTGCTATCAAATCTAAGAGAAAATTCTACTACACTTTTCTCCAAGGTGCAAAGAGGAGAAAAATAGAGCTAAGCTAAGGCAAATTATGTGGAGTTGTGTGTGTACAGGTTTGTTGCATATTATTGTGATTGTAATTTTGTCTTAACGCTCTATTTGTGTGATTTGTGAAATGATTGTGAATTGTGTTATTTTCTATTTGATTATTCAATTTCATAGTCGATTTCTAGGTCATACATTTTGGCATGCCCAATGACACCACTTAAGTCCCTAAAATCTATTTTTTTTGTAATTTTTTCAAGTTTTGAGAAGTTATAGGTTAATTTGATGCAACTACAACTAGATTGGCATACTTGTTTCCACTTTGGCGCATCTATCAAATAGAGTGGCACATTTGCAAAGTATTTTGGCACATCTATTGAAGGCTCTAGTACAATTATACCTCATATTGGCACAATTGTACCTCAAATTGGTGCAATTGTATCTTAGTTTGGCATAATTGTACCTTAGTTTGGCACAAATCTACCTTAGTCTACTGCAATTGTAACCTTATAATAACAAATTTGTATCTCAGATTGGGGTTTACTTCTATTTTTTGTAAACTTTATTGTTTTTGGGTAGAGTGGCACAATTGTAGGAGATATTGGCATAATTGCAGGAGATATTAGTGCAATTGCAAGAGATATTGGTGCAATTGCAAGAGGTATTAACGTATCTGCAAGAGCTATTAGTGCATCTATGGGAGATTGTGGCACATCTATCCTACAAAATGACACATTTATCTAGAAGATATAATTCAAGTTTGTTTGACTTTTTATGAGTATGCACATCTATTCCTTTCTATTACACATTTACCTTAGAATTTGGCACAATTGTCTCACACAGTGACATAATTGTTTTATATTTTGAGCTTTCTAGGTTACTGATATTTTCTTACACAACTGTGGCTTTCATGGATAGAAGACCAAACATTGAAACTACTAATTTGTATTGTTGTAGTCTTATGTCTTGATTTTTATAGATTAAATAACACTTCAATTTCTTAACGTAAATTAATTGTTTGTCGTGTCTAGTGAATTCGTGGGTATGTATACTCTCCCCTTGCACCTAATGCAAACTTGGGGATCAAAAATACCTTAGAATTCATATTTTTGTTTGTTTACCTAAGTGATAATTTGTGTATGCTCTCCTCTCACATCTAGTGAAATCTTGGGGATCAAAAACAATATCATTTTCCTTTTTAAATTTTAGTACGAGGTCTGCTTGGGGATTTCATCACTCTAAGGGTGACCTCAACCTTGTTTATCAGTGGGGTATATAAAGAGGGAGAAAAAAAATTGTACCCTAAGGTGTGGCCAGCATCGTAAAAGCCAAGCCTCATGATCCTTGGTCTATTGAGATGTATATAGGTGAAGAGAGCAGAGGAGACCCCTCCAACCTCAAGAATCCTCGAACAAGATCACTATTCATAGAACCACTATGGGCCATTATTTTTTAAAGCCTTAAGACCTTTCAGTCGTCACTGGTAGTGGGGTGTAATGTACAACATCATGTATGAAGCTACCCAATATGTACCATCTTAGGGTGATATAAAATTATTTTGGAGGTGTAAAAACATACAAGGGAAGGAGGAAGGTGAGCCCTTGTGCCACTAGAGACCTAGCTATCCCCCTTCAAGAGTGGAGACATGTATCTGTTGTCTTCTATGGTATTTTATTGATGGGCCTCTACTAGAGGGACACACCTTTAACACTAATTAGGTTATGCTTCTTGGAGTGTTTTTATTGTTCGAACCAATAACACCATTTAGCTTATTACCTTAGATAGATCAACAAATATCATGTTTATTGTGTGACTATTTTCTTACCAATTTTTTCTCAAAACACTCAAAATAGACCAAAATTACATAGAATCACATAATTGAACATCATAAACTCACACTTGTATATGTTTTCATGTAATTGTGTATCCTTTTGCATAAATTTCTATCATGTAGAAAACTCAAAAACTCAATTTTAGGTCAAAATAGTGCATCTATTAATTCTTGTGGCACAATTGTTGTCATGTGACATAATTATTTCATTATGGCACAATTGTAGCTTCTTTTGGTGCTATTGTAGCTTCCTTTGGTGAAATTGTAGCTTCCTTTGGTGAAATTGTAGCTTCCTTTGGTGAAATTGTAGCTTCCTTTAGCAAATTTGTGGCATAGAGTGACACATTTGTGGTACAAAGTGGCACATTTATCTCGACTTGTAACACAACCAATTATATTCTAAAAACCAAACTGTCATCAATTTTTACACATAATCATGCATTTGAATCCCTAATTGGCACAATTGTCCTATCCTATGGCACAATTGTTATGTATTTCAATGCAATTGTTTTGTCATTCATATTCTTTACTATCGCCAAACTTTTCAATCATATAAATAGACCTACAATAGACAGACCTAAGGCACCCCAACTACTTATCCATTATCAAAACCTTGGGTCAAAATCTATAAATTATACCATTCATTACTAGCCCAACTTGGCAAGGTCATAAATCCTAACTCAGTGGTCGAAATTAATTATTTATATTATTGGAAATATATCTAAGAGATCTAATTTCAAAATCATTTCAATGGACCAATGATAGTCTTGACCCCAAATTCCACTCTGAAGGTGATGAAAGAGGGTACCCCCTCTACCCAACAACCACTCACAAAAACAAACTAACAACAAAAATATGTCAACTCATATAAACAAATACTGCAACACAAATTCAATTTATTTATTTGCTTACAAAATACATTCTAATTGGCCTGTCATGGCCTCATCCTTTTACAGATCGTATCCTTCACACAAGCATCCTCCTACTCCACATATGGCCTTTGTTAATTCCTTCCTCTATCTCTATTATACCACCCTTCCTGTTCTACCCATTCTCAGATCCCTCCCTTTTCTCCTTTCTTGTTCGTTCGTTTGTTTCCCCGCCAAATGATTGTTGCATTTCTATTATTCCATTGGGGAAAATCTATGGTTTACATAACATACCGTAGTCTCACTACATCTCCTAGTAATGACCGCAGGGTAGCAGTTGCCTTTAACTGCCACACTAAACATTGACTGCAATATCGCAGACCACTTACCTCTCGTCCATGGGGTAGTGATCCTCACACTATTGCAAGCTACTAGACACTATGTCATGGGATAGAAGGTTAATCTGTGATACCATATTCTATCATAACGTTGACTGTGGGGTTGCGATTAATGATCTCCCACATCACCGAATTCTCCAAAATACCCTGCCGTGGGATGGCGGTGCCTTTGTATTACTGTAGGATCCTAGTCAAACTGTCGCGGGGCAATGGTACCCCTGCGTTATCATGGGCCCATAGGATAACCTCTGCGGGAGTGTAGTTAAGGGCTAAATGAACACAACACAACCCGCTAGCCCACTAGGAATAGTCTAAGCACCCATAGGGGTGCGGTAAAGGTAATTAATGAGAAGTTAACATTACCACTACTGAGGAAAGTTGATTCTTGCCATTCTTGTTGCCATTGAAGTCTTGTGAACCTGAGAAATTCCAAATAATGCCAACCATAACAAACCAAAAACTAGAAATCAAACCAAAACATGTTTTTGGGTGGTGTTGATCACCTATGCACCCGTGTGCTCCTGCACCAGACACGCCGGGTAAGAGAAATATTCCTTGAGTTGATAAACTCAAGAACATTGATAGATGCATGGGACGATAATCCCATGTTTTTTTTTTAATCCATAATTGCTCCTTTTCAATAGGAGCCTTCCCTCTTTTGCTATTCTGATCAACCTCAACACTCACGCCATCACCATTTGTGGCACTCAATTTTTCCAAACCACTCCTTACCATAGATCCACGTCTATGATCACCACATCCTCGTGAGTGAGTATCTTTCACTCCCTTATTGTGTGACTGGAATAAACTAAACTCTAATCTACCCTTCACACTTGAAATCTAGCATGCGAATGGTTGCAACTCTCTGTACTCAACCTATTCATATTCCTTTATTCACTACTTTTCTACACTATAACAAACAATAGTGCTAGAATCTTTCATTTGTTTCTCCTTCTCCTTTAGAGAATTCAACACAAACTTTTGTCCATCTTTCCAAATGGTATACACATTCTTCCTACCATCATAGATGGCTTCCCTATCAAACTGCCATGACCTACCCAATAACACATGACAAGTAGTCATAGGCATCACATCACATAATGTACCTCATCTCTATAAAAACCAATCTGAAAATTAACTAAACATTTCTCACTCACAATCATCTCATGCTCCTTCTGCAACCAAGAAAATTTGTATGGACTAGGATGCGTACTCCTTTTCAAACTTAAATTTTCTACCATCTCTTCTAAAACTAAGTTATCTGTACTACCACTATCTACTATAACCTTTCAACACTTACCTCCATCCTTGCACAAAGTTCAGAAAAGATTCCTTCTTTGGGATGGCTTCTCCTCATCCGCCTTTCGATTCACCAACACTCTCATCATCATGAGTGATTCACCTTCTTTTGGTTCTTCACCTTTCGATAATGCATCACATTCCTTAGCTTCCTATGCCGAGTGATTTCTTGTTGCACTCTTCGTGCCACCCCCTTGTATTTTATGACACTTGAAGGCACGATGACCAACTTCTCCACATTGGTAACATCAGAATGGGAACCCCTTATTTTTGCTACCATGTCCTCTGGCTGAAACCTCCTTTTCCTTGGTGTTTTGGCCCACCTCCTTATAGGGCTTGAATTCTTCTTCAATCCACTTCCCTTTATTGTTTCTCGCTCATCCCTTGTCAATTGCAAATCTTCCCCAACCTTTGGAACTACTCATTTATGTCCTCACTAGTTTCTCCTATGCCTTTAACACATATTGGTATGCTTCCTCAGTTGTGGTAAATTTTATCACACTCATCTCATCTTGAATATTAAAATGCAATCCATTATCATACCTAGCTACCTTCTCTCTATTGATTTCATGCCTTCTAGATCAAATGGTCAATTTATAAAACTCCTTTGTGTAGTCCTTTACACTCATGTCCTTTTGCCTTAGATTTTGCAGTTTCTTGAATAACTCCATCTCATAATCCCCAAGAATAAAAATTTTCTTCAATCTCATCACCATCTGATTCCATCTTGTTATCTGGGGATCTCCATCCATTTCCCATTCTCCCTGCAACCCCTTCCTCCATTGTGTAACACGCCCTTTCAATTTTGTTTGGGCTATCTTCACCCACTGTGAGTCTCTTATGTCCTCCATTTCGAAGTACTCCTCCAGTTTTCCAATCCAATCAATTAACTCTTTTGGATTTAATATTCCAAATAAATTTGGCACATCTACTTTACTACTCTTTGTTATTCTTGAAAGAGCTCTAAAAAATCTCTCTTCTCCTACATCCTCTAGCCGTTCTTCTCCTTCTTCTTCCCTTCCTTATTCTTCCTCTTCAGATTCTTCTTCATTCTTAGAATCTTTGGCATTACCAATAGCTAGTCTCACTTCATTTTTGATATATTCCATTAGCATGTCTCAAAACCATTCCAACATTGCCTCTATTCTAGGTCTTCCTCTTTGTGGTGACATCTTTGTCAATCAACGACTTTAGCTCTCAATCATTTAGGAATCCACACACACCCACAACAATCCTCTTAAGCACTCCTCAATCGTTACTCACTCCCACAGATCCTGGTGGATACTCTCCACACTCAGGATAACCTGCTCTAATAACAATTGATGCAAGAGGGTATTCCCCTCTGCCGATCAACCACTCATGAAAACAAACTAACAACAAAAATACGTCAACTCATACAAATAAATATTGCAACACAAATTCAATTTATTTATTTTCTTACAAAATACATTCCAATTGGCCTGTTATGGCCTCATCCTTTTACAGATCTTATCCTTCACACAAGCATCTTCCTACTCCAAATACGACCTTTGTTAATTCCTTCCTTCGTCTTTGTTCCATCGCCCTTCATGTTCTTCTCGTTCTCTGATCCCCCCCTTTTCTCCTTTCTCGTCTATTTATTTATTTCCCTGCCAAATGATTGTTGCATTTCCATTATTTCATTGGGGAAAATCTATAGCTTACATAACATATTGCAGTCTTGCTACACCTCCTAGTAATGGTTGCGGGGTAGCGGTTGCCTTTAACTGCCATGCCAAACACTGATTGCAATACCGCAAACCCCTTACGTCCCGTCCACGGGGTGGTGATCCTCACACTACCGTGGGCTACCAGAAACCATGTCACGGGATAGCAGGTCAACCTGTGATACCATAGTCTATCATAACATTGACTGTGGGGTTGTTGTAAATGAGCTCTCGCATCACCGCATTCTCAAAAATAACCTATCATGGGATGGCAGTGCCTTCGCATTAGCGCAGGCTCCCAGTCAAACTATCGCGAGGTAGCAATACCCTCACATTACCACGGGCCCATAGGATAACCTTTGCAAGAGTGTGGTTAAGGGCTAAATGAACACAACACACCCCGCTAGCCCACCAAGAACAGTCTAATCACACGCGAGGGTGCGGTAAAGGTACTTAATGAGAAGTTAACGCTACCACTACTGAGGAAAGTTGATTCTTTCCATTCTTGTTGTCGTTGAAGTCTTATGAACCTGAGAAATGCCAATGATGACCAACTAGAACAAACCAAAAACTAGAAATCAAACCAGAAAATGTTTTTTGGGTGGTGTTGATCACCTATTCACATGTGTGCTCCTGCACCAGAAGGCCTTCAAAAATGTGCTTTACTAAAGCACAAAAAAATTTAAAAAACCAATTTAAATTTTTTATCATTGTTAGTTCCAATGCCACCCAAGTGCTTCTAAATAGCTACCAAATCATTAATCATCCATTTTTCTTCCCACACATCATTCACCAAGATTTTGGTACTTGATTTCTACATAGAAATATCACAGTCTGATCAAAGTTGTTAAACATTACCATAACCATGGGTGATACTCAACATGAGTTTGACATGCCTTCTTCTTTGGTTACCACAAATTATTATCAAACCCCACTACCATCTTGATTAGGGGTTATGCCTACTTTAGAAGACATCATCAACCCCACTACCATCTTGATTACAGGTTATGCTCTCTCTCTTTCTTGCATATGGGGTTATTCATTCATTATTTTGTGCCCTACCTTTGCTTTTTAATTGTATGGGGATTCATTTGGTTTTTATTGAACTCATTTTCCCCAACGCTATCAAGGGTATATGAATTTATCCATTAACTCCACCCCATTTGTATAATTAACCATGTATCTTGTCAAGTTTATGATCTAGTTCGTGGCTGGGTTAACTTTTTTTTTATTTGAACCTTTAAAATTCTAAATTTAAATTTTGTTTGGTTAACATATATATATTTTAAGTGTTGATTAAATATAAATTTATATAGTTTTTTATAACTATATTTATAGATAGTTAATGTGTTTATTTTATATATTTGATCTCATTTTTCTTTTTTAACATTTCAAGACATATTATTTATATTTAAGGAATGTAAATATTTTAATTGGTATAATAAAATAAATCTAGATTTACAAAATTATCATAAGGGCATACATATGATTAAAGAGTGTTGTTTTCAATTGTTTACTCAAATTTTCTTGAGATTGATCAAAGAGAACATGTTCCTTTGCAACACTAATGACAGTCCTCCAAAGATATTCATAAACAATGATAATAACTAGATATTAAAAAGGTAGAAGAAGCCAAGGTAAGGTAGGTGAGAAAAGAACCAGTTGTACAAATTATCAAATCAAACCTACATGCACAAGACATTTCTACAAGAATAAACTCAACCCTACACAATGCAAATAGAATATTCAAATCCTAATGCAAATCATATTTTGTAATATTTTTTCCCTAATCCTAAGGGATTCAAATTTTAGTGCCATATCCAAATTGCATTCATTCTTTAATCATTGAGCTATGTGCCATTAATTTCTATTTACTTTCCACAATTAATTATTGTAAATATTAAAAAAAATGTTCACATATTATTATCATTAAATTAGTATAGATTAATTGTGTTTATGTGTATGCATGCTATTGAATTAGCCTAAACTACCCTTATGGGAAGTAAATTTTCCTTAACATTTTTTAGTAAATCTAATTCATCCTACATGACTTAGTTTTGATCTTAGTATTCTTTTCATCAACATCAAGGTTTTCAAATCTAATATAACTCAAATTTTTTTTCTATTTCTATTTTTTTAAGGTCTTGATATGTATATGCTTATATCTTGTGTTTGGGTTTTGAACATAAATTATGATTTATCTTTTACCCCATCTTCCCACCCTAGATTATTTGACATTCATTGCACCACTTCAAGTTTGTTCCTTAGTTGATCTTCATCCATTCTTTTCAAATTTTGACATGTTCTTATTATTCATATCTTATGATATCCATCCTTGGCACACTTGCAAAAATTTATACTATGAATATGCATGTCTTCTATAGAGGTGTTATTCTATCATGTTCTAGCTTTCCCCTTTTTCCTTGAATTGGTTAGTGCAAACCTTATGTTAATATAAATGCTTAACTCATTTATCCACATCTTTCATGATGATCCTATATTTTGTTATAATAATGAGCATATACTAGGCAAGGATATATCATGTGATTCGCCTATTCATGAAATTAGTATACCTAATAATATGTCCTTTGTGTGTCATGATAGTTCTATCTCCATAGATTCATTTTTATTTAAATGAAATCCCTTATTTTATATAAGGTGATGAGTATAGTGATGATAATTCTTCTACATCTCATGAAAAATCTATATATACTTGTCCTACACATAGCCTTTAACTATAAGTTGATAATGTATGCCTTAATGATATTTCATTAGCATCTCATGTAAACCTTATTGATGTTGCATTTCCTTATGCTACATTGCATGATAACATTATAAGCCTTAGAAAAGAGCTCTTACATGATGATTATGATGGATCTATTGATACATCCAAGTATATTTGAAGCCCTTTTTACTTGCTAATTATGCACATGTAGATGATTACATTATGTAGCGTAGAAAATTGTACTCCCTTGTAGGTGATAGTACAATTTCACGTGCTTAGTTTGGAACTATTTTAGTGACCTTACATTTATGCATTTTCACCCTTCCTAAATAGGCCCTAATTCCCTTTATTATGCATCCCAAGGCCTATTTTATCATTTTTTGACATTGAAACACACATTGAATAAATGCATTCAAACATATATCTGCCTTGGATCATGTGTGTCTGAGACTTATAGGCTAGGACCCATTCGACGTCCCCTTTAAGTTCCAAGTCCCATTTTTAAATATGTTATTGGCAGTATTTTATTGATTCAAATTCAACTTGTAGTTGTAAGCTTTCATGATCTAATATTCGAGAAATTAGAGAAATGCCTATAAAAGCCTAATATTTTCACCATTTCAAACTAGAGATCA
>VDFB02365008.1:0-22701 GCA_007258455.2 Sequoia sempervirens
CCTTCTTGCAATAGAAAAATCAGTCACCTCCTCTTCTCAAGAAGAGAATAAGGAGCCCGTACTGATGACTACTCCTTCCCCAAAAGAGAAGGAGAAGTCCTTGTCAGCTCCCTCTCCTTCCCGCAAGGGAAAAGAGAAGGCTACACCGTCTGATACCGCTTCCTTGAAGAAAGAGGAGAAGCCTACAACGGTTCCCTCTTCTCCTTGAAAAAGTAAAGGAAAAACAACTTTCCCTAGGACAGCCCCATCCTCTCCCCTTTCCTAGGAAGAGTATTGGATGAGAAAACCTGATGGTTACCCGCTGAATCCGATGATCCCTCCTTGGTGTAGACCCAAGATTAGGATCGCGAACCTCCCTAATGAATTTCCTGGACTGTAGTATTATTTGTATGATAGAAGGAAAGGTTCTCGTAGAGAATTCAATCTATGAACTCCTACTGCTCCTTCTCCTAAGGTAGTGAGCGGAAAGAGTCCCACTGCCAAGGCTCTCAAGTCAACTCCTCCTGTCACTCCTTAGCCTACTCCCCTAGCTCTCGTATAGGAACCTATTCCTCTGCCTAAAAAAATTGTAGTGGATGTTCCTATGGTTGAGCAGGAACCTCCTGTCCCTTCACAAGCTCTGGCTTCTAACTCCAAGAGCCATAGGAAGCGCCTTGCATGAGAACACAAGCATCATCGAAAGGCTCTCTTGGTCGAGTAGGTCGTCTCACAACAAAAGGAGGAAGAAATGATTGCTCCTATTTTAGGACCTCCTACAACGTCTCCTTCCTCCCTTCCCTCTATTCCTCTTCATTTTGGTTTATTCCTGGCTTCTGTTGTGAGTGCTAATGTACCTAACCCTAAATGGGTATAGGTGTTTATTACTCCTTCAACATAGTATCCTTTGCTGATGTCTATCCCAGATGTTCAGCCCTTCCCAAAGCCCATGGACATGGTTAATACTTTGGTCATGTACACTGTAGTTCTATCCTCCTCTTTCTCTGCACCCCTAGTTTTGTCTATAGGGAGTTCATCTCCTCCAATAAAGAAAGAGGTGAAGGTTGGTCCTTCTGGCAACGAAGGATGTAAGAGGAGTCCACCTTCCTCGCAAGGTGGCACTGTGATGACTTGTTTTGTCCTTGTGATAGAACTAGTCCTGACTTCCCCTGAGTTTGTCACCTCGAATCATTCAGTGAACCTAGTAGTGAATCTTAGGCATGACCTACCTCATCCACTGAGAATAGGCATGGTACCCCCATGGGATGCATGTTTAATTCCATGGATGAAGTCCCGACCTTGTCGACGATTTTCACGAAATCACTGACTCTAACTCCATAGGAGCTCAGTGGAGAGGGCCTTGAGGGGCCCTCTTCCTTGGCCCTTTTTGTGGGAGGGGCAGATACTCCTCCTCTTAACATTCCACCCTTGCAGGATATTCCTCCTTCCCCTTATGAGGATCTAGATTGGGAAGCAGATGACCTCTTGGCTAATCAATGTTAGGAGGAGGTCCCTTTTCTTGATCTTTTGTGTGTGTTTTGTGATGTTTTCCCTCGTACCTGTGCTATGTGTGCCTAGATTACCCTTGTCACCCTCGTTGGTGCTTGGGTACAGGTGTGGTTTTTGTGTCGTGAACCTTCTTCTATTTGTACCATCATTCTTCAATGTTTGTGATTGATTTTTTGATAAAATTAGGGATGATGCAAAGTGTTGAGGGCATTTAGGCTCCCCTTCCATGTTGACCCAATTTTTTATTTTTTCTTTGTTTTTGGTGCATTCCTCCTGATCTGGTTGGGGATTGATGATATTTTTCCTTACAATGTGGTTACCTATTATAAGCTCAGACAAATCTAACCCACCTTCTAAACCAAATCCCACATTGCCCTTTGTATTTTCTTTCTTTCTCTTTTGCTTTCCCTTTATCTTTCTCTCTTATTTTCTTGGAGTTGTCCCTCCTATGGCTGAGACAACACTTTTTTTCTTAACACTTTGATTTTCAGAAAATTAAATTTTAAAATTTGCTAGAATCTTTTCTTGAATGTCTTCACAACAATTCCTTCCTTAGAATCGCTTTCTCAGCGGAACCCTATTGAAACATGTTTCCTTCATCATAGGTTAAGTAAAGAAAGGACTTGAAGACCTTCCTTTGAAGCATGGACAACTCTTATCTCTCCTCATGTGGGGGCATATCCTTCCTTTCAAATTCCTTAATGAAGTGAACATCTTTCGAAAGGATTCCTTGATGATGAATCATTCTAAGAGAATAGTTTCTTTCGAATTGTGTGTCCCTTGAACGGATCCCCCCTTCTTCCTCACGACAGGTTCCCAAGGGACCCTTCCTTCAAAATCCTTTATGACGAATGGACCTTTTCATGTCTAGCTTGGGGGTAGCCTAACTAGGCTCATTCCATTCGCCCTTCCATGTCTAGCTTGAGGGTAGCCTGACTAGACCTTACCTTTCAAACAATGCATCCCTTGAGTGGATCCCTCTCCTTTTGAAGGGTTCTCGAGGGAACCCTTTGAAAGATTTACGGTCTATGTGACTGGCCACTTTTTGACATGTTCTATTTGTGGGTAGACATGTCGCCACTTTTGATATGTTCTATCTGCGGGTAGACATGTCGCCTCCTTTGACATGTTCTATCTGCGGGTAGACATGTCACTGCCTTTGACATGTTCTATCTGTGGGTAGACATGTTGCCGCCTTTGACATGTTCTATCTGCAGGTGGACATGCCACCACTTTTGACATGTTCTATCTGCGGGTAGACATGTCGCCACTTTTTGACATGTTCTATTTGTGGGTAGACGTGTCGCCACTTTTTGACATGTTCTATCTGTGGGTAGACGTGTCACCACTTCCTGACTCTGCAGAGTCCACTTCCTTGGGGCTTCCTCCACGAGAGAGATCTTGGGGGTTTACTCCTTGTAGGTCTGCGGGCCTGTAAAACACTTTGTTGTTCTAAATTCATAGTTCTGAGAAGCTATCGAGTCCTTTGCTTCTCCTACACCTTTAGGTATTCCAGGATGAGTACTGCTTCCTTGATGGTTTAGGTACAATTTTCTAACCCTACTCTCTTCTTGATCTACTTTTTTGAGCACTCATCAGTACTCGTGCTTGCTAAAGTGGGGGAAAAATTTATAAGAGAAAATTTGCACCCTAGGTGCAATTCCCCTTTTTTCCTTTATCCACCTTAGAAAATGAAAGTCGGAGGCTTAATTTTACTTAATCCCACTATTGGTGGTCCATGTGGTACCTATTTTGTGTGTCGATGGAGGAATTTCTATCAGGGATGCTCGTGTGACACGCTTACGTCCTTGGAAGATTCTTGCAACTGAGCTAGCAAAGGCATTACTCTTCTCATTGGCAGTGAAGTTGTAACACCTCCTTTGGCTGACTGACCTGAATATGGCCATTTTCTTCCTCATTCCTTCATATTTACTCTTTGAACTTGCATTCTAACTCTAGAGAACTCTTCACAACTTCACTTGAACTTCTGGACTTCATTCAAAAGCTTCTTCCATACTCTTGCACTCACTCCAAGCATTCCAAGCATTCCATTACAACAATATCTCACTCCATCAACTCAGAAGATCACGTTTGGGACCATTCCATTCGTAACAGAGGCTTGAGTTCCTCTAGGCTTGAGTTCCTCTCATTTCTCCCCCAAGTAGCCTTGAGTGCTCTTGGTGGAGGTGGTAAGCTTCCCTCTGCTCTCCTCTATCATTTGGTTGGGTAGCATAGTACTGTTTTATAGTGCTTGTGCTTTCTTTACGTTATTACTTTTTTATCTCACTCTTTTGGCTATCCGTGGTAGTGGAAACACCTAAATGGGGGTCTGACTGAGGCAGGCCCCTATATAGCCACCCAACATTTTCCCTCTTATTGTGTGTAGGTGTGTGAGCTCTTGGAGGATCAACTGGCGAATGAGTTCATTGGTGAGATTCTCCTCAATTTCATCACTCTTGCTTATTTAATTTATAACATTAGAGAGTACTTAATCTATTTATTTATATCATTCTGGACTTTTAGTTAAAAAGCTAGGCCATTAGTCATTTTGGTGAGTTCAACCTTGTCTCTGCTATTGTTTGACCGTACGAACTACAACGTGCTTTAGAGATTCCAATGCACTTTAGAGATGCTAGTGCACTACGCTATCATCTAAAGTTTGTGCTGACTTCCTTAAACAAAGAGCCCCTTGAGGCACATAGTTGGACCTAAAAACTGACTCACCTAGCCCCACATTGGAACTCAGGATTGTAGAGTGATTGTGGGGCATCATAGTCCTCATCATTCTAATCCCTAATACCCTAAAAAATATACTTAGCTAAGGTAAGTTAGGGCAACCTATCGCATCTTGGCCCTCCGTGACCTAGGGTCTTGCATGCGGTGGTACCCCTCTCTTACACTTGGTTTATCTACAATGGTTATGTCAAACTCCTACATCAACAATAACCATCTTGCCAGCCTACCTATGATTAGGGGTTTATTCATGAGGTATCTAATGGATGCATGATCGGTGTGCACAAATATTTGATAGCCTGTTCTGTAGTTCCTGAATTTGTTTAGGGCATAGATCACTGCCAACATTTCTTTTTCTGTCATTGTATAGTTGAATTCAACTCCTTGCAAGTTTTTGCTGACAAAATAAATGGCATTTTCAATCACTCCTTATTTCTATCCTAAGACTACTCCTATGGCATAGTCTGATGCATCTATATGGAAGTGGAAAGGAAGCTCCCAATTAGGACCTTTGAGTATAGGAGCATGATTCAAAGCTACCTTCAAATTAGAAAGTGCTTTGTCATAGTCTTCTATCCATTGAAATTCAACATCTTTGGTGAGAAGAGTATACAATGGTGCTGCTATTTGTTGAAATCTTTGATGAATTTCCTATAGTAGCCTACATGTCCCAAGAAACTCCTAACATCTTTTTGTTTTGCAGGGATAGGTAAATTGGTCATCAACTCAATCTTTGCAGGGTCTACCTGAATTCCTTTGTGAGAGATGTAGTGGCCAAGGACTACACCTTCCTACATCATCATGAAGAACTTTTTACTATTTAGAGATAGATTATGATCTTCACATCTCTGTAGGACTCTCCTGAGATTCTCCAATGCTTCATTGAAATCAACACCATAGGTGGTGAAATCATCCATATAAATTTTCATGCAATCATGAGAAATGTTTGAAAATATGCTAATGACTTTCCTCTGAAAAGTTGCAGGTACATTGCATAAACCAAATGGAAGTACCGAGTAGGCATATGTTCCCCATGGATAGGTAAAGGTAGTCTTATCCTAGTCCCTAGGTGCAATTTGGTCTAGTTATAGCCACTAAAGCCATTTAGAAAATAAAATTATTATTTTCCTACAAGTGAGTCCAAAACTTGATCTATGAAAGGTAAGGGAAAATGGTCCTTTTTGGTGGCAACATTGAGTTCCCTATAATCAACATAAACTCACCATTTCCATCCCTTTTTGGGCACAATCACCAATGGAGACACCCACTGGCTATCCAAGATGGGGTAGATAAATACCACATCTAACAATTTGTGTAGTTCACCTTTTACAATTTCTCTTAGTGCAGGGTTAATTCTTCTTGGTGGCTGCCTCACTAGGGTGCAATCATCTCTAATGTAAATTCTATGAGTGCAAAGCTTAGGGTCCAATCCCTTCATATCATGATAGTCCCAAGAAAATGCATGCTGGTGGGTTCTCAGTAAGGTTTTCAATGACAATTGTTGTTCTTCACTCAATTTGCTATTGATGTGCAAATGTTTTCCTTCTACCACTTGCACTTGAGTAGTTATCTCTATCATGGCTGCTTCACTAATTCTTGGTAGTTTGAGTTCATGCGGAAATAATGTATGAGACATGCCTATTGCTGTAGGAAGTTTAGCTATAGGAAGAGTGTCTGTAGGAAGAGCGGCTACAAGAAGTGTAGATAGAAGTGTCTTGATTGGAACTACAGAATAAGAAGATGATGCTTCCTCCACTTCACGATGATTCTAAATAATGTTGGCCATATAGAATTAACTTCCTTGACCTCTTCACCAACATGTGGCCATATAGAACTATCTAGATCATGGGACGGCTAAGTAGGACGGTAGAGAGAAAGATTTTTGGTGCTCTTTTCATCAGAAATAGTCATGTCTCTTGTCTTGCATCCAATATATGCATATGCTATTGCTAACCATGGCCTTCCAAGAATGATGGGATACCCACCTAGTGTAGCTTTAGGATAAAGAATCATGAAATATGTTGGGTACTCCCAGGAGTCTAGAATTATCACAAGATCCTCTACTATACCATTAGACTTAATAGTAGAACTGTCAACAAGCTGCAGGACAATAGGAGTAGGTCTCATGCTTACAAAATTTAGTTGCTGTAGGATATCCTTGGTCATTACATTTATTGCTGCTCCCAATTCAATCAAAGCATTCTTTATTTGGATCCCATTTATGAAAACTCCTACCACAAGAATCCCTAGGTCATTTTACTTAGGGACAATCACTTTCCCAAGCATGATGTCAGCTAGCTGTCCCACCACATGAATCGTAGTGGGGTCTTTCTTCTTCCTGCGTGGCTTCTTAAGGCATGCTTCCTTGATTGATTTTTCATTTATGGGAACATCTTTTATGGCCTAAAATAGAGGTATTTGAACACATATATGCTTCAGCTGATCTATAATGGCAAAATTTGTGTCCTCCCTTTCTTCCATTTTCTTGGCAACTTCCAATCTCTGAAGAAATGGTGGTTCTTGTTCAGTCTGCTTGACTGGGACTAGTTCAGGATTTTTAGGTGCATTGGGCTGAATGAGGGTATTCAGAGGATCCTCTTCTTCCACATGAATCTTAGTGATAATGGGTGTGGAAGGAGCTGGAAAAGTAGTTCCTAAATGCAAGTGGATTTCACTTACACTCATAACATATGCAGGGAATTGATTTGAATCAGCAGAGTATACTAGCTGCTGTTATGGCTTGTTATTTGAGTTAGGTGTGGGCTGAGTTGGTAGTTGAGTAGGTTTAGGTGGGTTTGAGCTTGGATTAGCAGGAGGAGGCATTATAGCAAGTTGCTGGGGATGAGAAGGTGGCTGCATGTAGCTATTTGTCGGGTTTGGCCATTGCTGTGCTCTGCTCCATTGATTTGTTTGTTGCTAATTTCCTAGGGTTGGCTGTCAATTTACTTCAAACTGATGCCAATTCCCTTGAGGTTTCTGCCATTGGGGTAGAGAGTTTTGATGATGAGGCCAGGTATTTAGAGGGTTACTCTAAGGCTGTGGTGGATATCCTCCATATTTGGATGGATATGGAGGTTTCCATTGGTCACCAGATGAATAAGAATTTAATTATGGCCCAAAAAAAGAGATTGGATATGGTGGCATACCTTATCTTGGAGCCCATGTCCTCCTTTGTGCAACATATTAGACTTGATCTTCTTCAACCTAGATTGGCTTGAACTTGGGTGCAATCTGCTTGCTGTCAATATTAGCTATCATCTTGCATCTATAGTCCTTATTCTTCTATTAGCAATGGGGGCAATATTCTGCCAACATTTCCTTTGGCTCCTCTTGTTTCGTCTTGGCCTGAAGTGTATCCAACTGAGTAGCTAGATTGTTTATAATGTCTTGCTTGAAGTCTGCCGGAAAATGAGTAATCTCCATTCTTGAAACTCCACTGGTAGATGAATTACCCATAGAGGATTGGTAAGCTCTCCCTTTCTTTGAAGCTTCCCTAAAATAGTTTTGGCATATCTTCTTGATATCCTCCTATGGAACTTGGGAGATATCTCCTCCTCTAATCAAGTCTAAGGCATCGGTGTAGTTGTCATTAATTCCTCTTAGGAAAAAAAACTTTTGTGAGTCTTCATTGAGTGTATGGTGTGGAGATTTCTGTAGGTAAAATAGAAACCTTGAAATGTAATCCTCTAGGCTCTCATCTTCCTTTTGCTGTATCCTAAAAATGTCATCTCCTCTCATGTCACTGCCCCTAGAATACTCCTTGTATTTCTTAAGGAATTTTGTCTTCATGTCATCCCATGTCTCCATAGTATTTCTATCTAGGCTCATGAACCATCTTAATGTAGCTTCTTTCAGAGTGGTAGGAAATAGCTTGAGCCTATGGGCATTGGTGGTATGGTCATAACTCCTACAAAGTATGTCAAACTCAAACAAGAAGGTATTAGGATCTTCTGTGACAAGTCCATAGAACTTAGGAAGGGTTGAAGAAAGGATATTTTTGAGGTTGTCTACTTTATTCTGATGAGCAATGGGGAAAGGAAAAGTCGGTTGGTTAGGTCTATTTCTATTTGCATCAGCCATGCCTTCCTGATGTAGTTCCAAAGCAAAGGGATTCTCAAGTTGATTTTGATCTTCAAAGGAAATTTCAGAACTAGTCAGATTAGGAAATGCATCCGCAAAGGGGTGTGGATCTTCTTCTTCTTCTTCTTCTTCTATTGGAAAGTTCTGATATTCAACTAGTAAGAATGGATCAAGAGTGTTAGGAAGGAATCTCCCACGAGAATCTCTCCTCCTATTGGATCTTAGTTGTTTTAGATGTTTCTTGATTTTTCCTTGATAACAAAACTGGTTCTATGGTTCTTTGTTTGATATGACAAGCTACCAAGCTGCACAGATTGGTGTAGATGATGCTGGAATGTTTCTTGATTAGAGTTGTGATGTTCATAACTAAGTTTTTGACTCAATTTAGTTGCTTTTTCATCATTGTCATCAACACACATGGTATATATGACGATTCTAGCTTACTTGTTTATGCATCATTAGTTTGGGTAATTGTCTTGGTTGGCACAATAAACTTTTTAATGCATCATCATTTTGGGTAATTGTCTTAGTTGGCACAATATACTTTTTAATCTTTGAACAGGTATCTCTAACATGTGCTGTCATTTACATTTTGGTAACACTGTGGAAAAAATTTGATATAACACTAGTTTGGATACATACCTATACATGGATACATATGGAACTTTGGAATAGGATACATTCTTGTTCATGATCTTACATATGAGGTTCTCACAATGATTTACTTGACTCAGTGTGTATCATGATTCATTTGACTATGGGATTTTGATACTCTTGATATATGCATGTTGGTACTGACAGTGATTATCTTTTAGGGTGCTACAAGTGATAGTGATCATCTTTTAGGAAGCTCCAAAACATGACTTTACATGATAACATGGGTTTTGATCAAGCATCTTTGACACCATGGACAGTGGTTTGGCAAGCTCTTAGTGAGGTATACATTTGCTTATATATATTTGTGCAAATTTATTTCTATATGAGCTGACAGTTCAAATGTGATGTGAAGTCTTATGTTTGATAATACAAGTTGCGAGCAAGTACAGTTTACAGGTCTTCAGATTTAAAACATTGTGAAGCATATGGCTTTAGGAAACTTGTACTTCTTTATTACATTGTATGTGCTTTAAAGGATTTCATTGATTGATTTTTTGGGTGGCCTATGATGAAGTTATTGAATGATTTATATGTAATACCATAATGGTATCGGGAACTTAAGATAAATGTGATCAATGTTCAAACAATGCAAAGGAATCAACACTTAAGATATATTTGGTTGATATTTAAACTTTGTGGAGTCAACATATTGAAGTTTTTCAAAGATTTTTAAAAGCTTAAGTAGAGGTTGGCTTGAAGTTTATATTTTAGTCACATTACTCATGTGACATCAGCTATTATGAATATAAAGTTTTTTGGCTTAGTATAAAGTCACTTGGCAGTCGACAACAACATGGTTTCGATGCATAAATTTTGGTCATAATAGCATTTGACATCGGGAAATATGTTTTGTTAAGGATTTTGACCTGGCTAAAGTCACTTTGTAGTGACATGGGTATCGACAACCATTATGTGTTAATGATTTAATATTTGATAGCGGATTCTAAAGGCATTAGATGCTCAGATTTCAAATGATGATATTTGTTTGAAAAGTCTTCGAAAGACTTGAAGGAAGTTTAGGGAAAAGTTATTATCAATTCTTATTTCTGCAATGTTATTTTACTCTACTGTTACAAGCACTATCAAAGTCATATGTTGTAAACTAATTTAAAATCTCTATTTCACCAAACATGTTATACATGTTGTGATGAAAAGAATTTAGTCTATCACATCACATGTTCTTTCATTGACTCATAGTTCAAGTGTGTTTCAATCTATCATAATGTACTAAGGCTCTCTATTGTTTTATGTATCATATGTCATTCTATGACATAGTTATTGTAGTGTCTCATAAAGCTAAAATTTGGTGGTTGTAAAGTGATTCAATGATGCTAGTCTTTATATACAGTCTTATGAGTTGCACATGTTTTGTCATCATGCTCTGATTGTTAAACAATGTCAGTCACATCTTTTGTAAGTGCAAGATATATCATGCAAGTTATATTGGAATAAGTTGTCTAAATGGACTATGTTGGTTTTATCATATCTTACATCTTTATCTCTTTACCTGTTTATCAACAGAAAGGATATTTGAACTAAAAGTCTTTGTTGAAAGTTGAAAAGGTTTAATTTTTAGTCTGTCTATTAGACACTGATTCGTCCCCCTCTCAGTGTCTGTCCATACTCTGACAATTGGTATCAGAGTATAGGGTCCTCATATAGGTCTAATCCACCTAGGATTGATTTTGGTTTCTTGGAGTATTCATTATGGCTAAGTGAAAAAGAAACAAAGGTCAAAATAAAGCCCCTGGTTTCAAGAAAACAATTAATCAATCAACTCTTGTCAAGTTTAGTGAAGTTTTGTCTCAAGAAATACCCATGCCAATTGATACTAAAAGTGATCCTGTAGTTGGAGTAGAAGGTGATCACTTAGTAAGTGACTTTGAACAAAAATTTGGTGAAAAGGAGTGTGAAGGTAATGAGTTTGAAGTTGATTTGGAAGAATAACTATTTGTTGCCTTAGATGAACTTAAGAGGCTTAGAAAGGAAAATTAGGATATCAAGGTATGCTTACAACAAAGTGTTAATGTCAATACAATTGTAATAAAAAATCATAATGATGATAAAAATATTATTGAATTTATGAAAGGCCAAATGGTTGATAGAAAAAGGACTAAAGAGGGATTGCAAGTCAAGTTAAAAGACAAGGATGAGTTGTGTATTAAACTAGAAAATGAGGTTGCTTCATTAAAGAAAAGTTCAGATATTGATTCCTTGTTAAAAGATTAACTCTTAAGGACAACATGATTATAAGTCAGAAAATTGACATTGAAGAATGTAAGAGAATAGAAGGTGTTGTAAGGTCTGATTTGGAGGATAAAAAGATTGATTGTCTAAAAATTGAAGAAGTCGCTGCATTAAGAAAAGAGCTTGAAAATTTCAAGGTTCAATCAGGTAAAAATTAGAATTTTGATCATAATACTAATATATTGAATGAGATGTTGGGTAGACAAAATCATTCTAAAGATCCTATAGGAGTGGGATATGAAGTTGGAAAAAGCTCTACTAAAGAATTTAAACATGAGACAGTGTTTTCTACTGCAAATGGAAAGAGATTTATAGCCAAGCAAACACCAAGAATGAAGATTAATCTTGGTTACCATATTGTTGCACTGAAGAATAACATTGATAATAGAAGACAATTTAAAGGAATTCACAGAGAAAGGAGAAATTTTTTCAGATCTTTACATCCTTGGCATGATCAGTCATTTAGGTACAATCATTTTTTTTTAGGATATTGCTATGTGTGCAATGACTTTGGTCACAAGGCAATTGATTGCATGAGATGGTCAAATAAGAATCATTTTAATGTCTCTAGAAATGGGCTTGCGATGTGTTATAATTGTAACAACTTTGGTCATTTAAGAAGATATTGTAGAATGAATACAAGTGATAATCATGAAGGGAACAAAGTTGAAAATGTCTATAGGAAGTCTTTTGTTTAGCAGATCAATCATAATATTATTTGTTTCAGATGTAATAACATTGGGAATAAAGTACAACAATGCAGTTTTAATAAGAAGATAAGAACTTTAAATAGACAAATGAATTTTTTTACATTGGTATGGAGAAGAAAGAAAAATCAAGATGACAAGAAGAGAAATAAGGATGAATTTGTGAAGAATCCATGTGTACTCCTTGCACATGTGATACCATCTGGGTTCTGAGAGGAAGCAAAGTCCTAGGGGGAGTCTATAATGGTAACATATTTTACCACTATGGAGTCAAGAATGAGATATGATAGCACACATGCCAACTTGTTAAACAAAAGGTCTCAGACATTGATAGATTTGATATAACAGAGATCATCATGATTATTGTACTATGCATAAAAAATTTACTATTTCAGGTTGCTAAGATTTATATGCTGATCTGATGCAACAAGAAGCATTAATATTCTTGTATCATGATCTTCTAAAGTTATTCTCACCATATCTTTTATGTGTTTCCACTAACACATTTATTGTAGGAATTCAAATCTGAAAGTACATTGACAGTTTTGTGGCAAGTTTGATGCTTTGATGGCTCAGTTCTTAAGGTGCAGGTATGAGTTGGACAGTAGTTCAAAATTTTGTAAACTGCAACAAGTAGTTTGATGACTACAGGGTGATAGATCTTATGCAGTAGAAACAAGTGTTTGGACAGTGACATTTGTTGCTTGTTTATTAGTGTATTTGAAAGCAACTTTGCTCATGAAAAATGGTTTATAGGCAACCATAGTGATAGTGAAATTTCATTTGATTGAAGGAAGTTGTGTGATACTTTTCTTTTCTAGTTAGCCCTTGTCCCCTTTTTAAGTTGCAATAGTGCACAACACAACTCATTCATTCAACATCACTTAGTTTTTAAGATGTAATGAAAAAGGCATATTATCTTACACAATATTCAATCATTACACAAGTGGTATAATAGTGAATTAGCTTGGAAAATCAATGGTTTGAAGGAGAAATAATGCTTTACTTTGGTTCACATAGTGGTTTTCATAACAAGTATTGCTATGAATCAAGAAGTAAAAGACAACATGAATGGTGTTTACACAAAATTTGTAGACAGATAGGCCATTCAATGATAGTAATTATTCTCTAATCTAACAAATTTGAAAGTGCTAAATGTTTTTTTTATGCTTTGATGCTAGCATACACTTCTATGGAGAACAATACATTTGGTGATGAAAATGTATGGACAGTGTGGCTTGTACACTACTTGATGCATACTAAATTTGTTTGTGATACTGTATCTTGACTGTATCAATAAAAGTTCCTATACAATTTGGTGAAGTAGTAGCTGTTGTTTTCTCTGGTCAATTATGTTGTGCTTGGACAAAGAGCATGCATAAATTTCATGGATCAAAAGGTAAAGTATAATGATGCAGTGTCATGTCAACACAGTTCTATAGTGTTGCGTTCTTACTTTGACAAGTACACATTCAGGACATGTGTTTTAAAATGTCATGACAACATGATCATTTCTATTGTAACAAGCCTATACTGTTGAAGTACAAGTTGAGAATAAATGGAAAATGTGTTAGATGTGCATAGTGAGCAGTACTAATGAAAATTTTGTCAGTAGGTCCATCTTTTGGCATTTCATTTACAAAGAATCAGGGGGAGCTTCATGTTGCAATTTGTCCTTAAGTATCTAAATTGATAGGGTCTTTGATTGTTGTGCATGCAAAGATATTCTATTTATCCATGTGATTAACACAAGGAGATACATGCATCAACGTTGTTTGCTTATAAAGTGATTGTATATTGGTTGATCCCTGAGTCTTGATTCATACTTTCAGTTGGATATGTGTTGGTTGGACTCTCAGTTGTTTACCTTCATGGCATCTCACATTCTTATCTTTCATCCTTTGTCATTGAGTCAAAAAGGGGGAGAGAAAAGTATGCATTTTTCCATCAAGGACAAAGGGGGAGTTTGTTGGCTCTCAGTTGTTTAAGTTGTTTCTTGATTTGTCCTTGATAACAAAACTGGTTCTATGGTTCTTTTTTTGAGATGAAAAGCTACCAAGCTACACAGATTGGTGTAGATGATGCAAGAATGTTTCTTGATTAGAGTTGTGATGTTCATAATTAAGTTTTTGACTCAGTTTAGTTGTTTTTGCATCATTGTCATCAACACACATGGTATATATGATGACTCCAACTTACTTGTTTATACATCATCAGTTTAGGTAATTGTCTTGGTTGGCACAATATAATTTTTAATGCATCATCAATTTGGGTAATTGTCTTAGTTGGCATAATATAATTTTTAATCTTTGAACAGGTGTCTCTGACATGTGCTATGTCATTGAAATTTTGGTAACACTGTGGAAAAAATTTGATATAACTCTAGTTTGGATACATACCTATACATGGATACATATGGAAATCTGGCATAGGATACATTCTTGTTCATGATCTTACATATGAGGTTCTCACAGTGATTTACTTGACTCAGTGTGTATCATGATTCATTTGACTATGGGATTTTGATACTCTTGATATATGCCTGTTGGTACTGACAGTGATTGTCTTTCAGGGTGCTACAAGTGACAATGATTATCTTTTAGGAAGCTACAAGATAGGACTTTACATGATAACAATGGTTTTGATTAGGCATCTTTGACACCATAGACAGTGGTTTGGCAAGTTCTTAGTGAGGTATACATTTTCTTATATATATTTTTGCAAATTTATTTCTATATGAGCTGACAGTTCAAATATGATGTGAAGTCTTATATTTGATAATACAAGTTGCAAGCAAGTGTAGTTTACAGGTCTTCAGATTTAAAACATTGTGAAGCATATGGCTTCAGGCAGCTTGTACTTATTTGTTACATTGTATGTGCTTTAAAGGATTTCATTGATTTATTTGTTGGGAGGCCTATGATGAAGATATTGAATGATTTATATGTAATACCATAATGGTATCGAGCACTTAAGATAAATGTGATCAATGTTTAAACAATGCAAAGGAACTGACACTTAAGATATATTTGGTTGATATGTAAGCTTTGTGGAGTTGGCATATTGAATATTTTCAAAGCTTTTAAAAATATTAAGTAGAGGTTGGCTTGAAGTTTATAATTTAGTCACATTATACATGTGGCATTGATTGTTATGAATATAAAGTTTTTTGACTTAGTATAAAGTCACTTGGCAGTTGACAACAACATGGTTTTGATACATAAATTTTTGTCATACTTAGCATTTGACATCGAGCAATATGTTTTGTTAAGGATTTTGACTTGGCTAAAGTCACTTTGTAGTGACATGGGTATTGACAGGAATTATGCGTTAATGATTTAATATTTGACAACGAATTCTAAAGGCATTATGATGCTCGGATTTCAAATGATGATATTTGTTTGAAAAGTCTTCGAAAGACTTGAAGGAGGTTTAGGGAAAAGTTATTATTGTTTCAATGTGGAAAACATGTGAAACCCTAGCTGCCACCATGAAGATGTGTTAGTAGGTTTTTGAGCTCAACAGTGGAAGAAGATAGAGTGTTGACTGAGGAAGTTGGAAGACAACAGATGGAGATCTTTAGTTTGGAGGTTTTGAAATGGTTCCTCTAGTTTTTATTTGCTTTCATTCCTCCCTAAACAGGTATTACAGTTAACACATTTTTTACAAACTTTGATCATGATTTTTGTTAAGGTATTAACAATGAAGGTTCAATGATTAGTTTGATTTGAAACCCTTGGTTATTTCTTTGCAAACAAATAAAGGGTTAAAAAGCAATCAGTTGAAGAAAAAAGTTATTGTAATCTTGAATTTTTGTTGAAGATTCATGAGGTCATTTGTATATAAAAACAGAGATGGAACATGAGTTTTGTTGTTGGCATTTTTGAGAAGTTTGTGCACACATTCTGCAATAGAAATTATTGTAAACATGATGCAGAAATTTTAACTAATACATTTGGTATTTTAGAGATTCAAACAATGAATCTTTAGGATATTTGGTGTATAATTTTGAAAGAAATATGTGGGTTAAATTGTAACAGAGAAACCCTCTGATATTTATTATTCTAATTTGTAGAAGGGGTTGGTGCTCCTTGGAATGGGTGTTCCTAAATTTGTAAGGGGTTGGTGCTTCTTGGAATGGGTGTTCCTAAATTAGTAAGGGGTTGGTGCTCCTAGAGTGGGTGCTCTAAAAAATTTCCAGTAAGGCATTGTAAACAGTGTTTTTGAAGTAAGCCAGTGAGGCATCATTTCTGGAGTGGTTTTTCTACCCCAAGAGGGTTTTCCACTCGTCAAATTCTATGTTTTTTGGTCTCATTGCTTTGATATGAAAGTGTGTTATGTGATAAGTCCTTGTGTGACAAATTTTCATTTCTATCTAATTTTCATAAGTTATCAAATGCATTAAAGTCTATTATCAATTCTTATTTTTGCAATGTTATTGTACTCAGCTGTTACAAGCACTGTCAAAGTCATATGTTGCAAACTGGTTTAAAAGCTCTATTTCACCAAACATGTTATGCATGTTGTGATGAAAATAATTTAGTCTATCACATCACATGTTCTTTCATTGACTCATAGTTCAAGTGTGTTTCAATCTATCATAATGTACTAAGGCTCTCTGTTGTTTTAATGTATCATATGTTATTCTATTACACAGTTGTTGTAGTGTCTCATAAAGCTGAAATCTGGTGGTCTTAAAGTGATTCAATGATGTTGGTCTTTATATACATAGTCTTATGAGTTGCACATGTTTTGTCATCATGCTCTGATTGTTAAACAAATTAGTCACATCTTTTGCAAGTGCAAGATATCTCATGCAAGTTATATTGGCATAAGTTGTCTAAATGGACTAGTTGGTTTTATCATATCTTACCTCTTTACCTCTTTACCTCTTTATCAACATAAAGGATATTTGGACTAAAAGTCTTTGTTGAAAGTTGAAAAGGTTTAATTTTTAGTCTGTCTATTAGACACTGATTCACCCCCCTCTTAGTGTTTGTCCATACTCCAACACCTCCTTCCTTTATGGATGTGGTATCAACTCACTATCAGCCAACTCACACAAAGAATTGGAAAAATAATAGTGGATAATTACTTTTCTAAATGAGGGGTATACTAAGAAAAAAATTTCAAAAATACTACAACAATAAAGCTATCAATGACTTCAAATAACTCCTTAGTTTGACACCATCCTTGGCAACGATGCCAAAAATGTTGGCCTCCAACAATGATTTAACAACTAATCCCTTATAGCTGTGATTTAGAGACTAGACATCTAAAATAAATAGCCATTTCAATCATCATGAAGGTGCATTTAACTTTTCAACCCAAGGACATAAACTTGAAATGGATCAGCACAGTATGTGCACTAAGGATCCAAAGTAGCCATTTTCATTCTACAGCTAAGAAAGACAAAATGCTGAAAGTAAATTGCTTAGAGAGAAATAACATAAATGATGAATATCAACCAACAACTATACTAAACTAAAATGCATGGCAAAAATAAAAATATAAGCAAACAAACAAGAAATTACTCTATTTGCTTTGGCTGCAGGAATAGTCACAGAATGGAATTCTAGTGGCTACAAGAATAGTCAGTGCCAAATTCTTAACTAATTATTGATCATAGAGTAATAACTAAACTAATACTTAAATAAAGGATGGAATGCTCACCAAGTGGGCTCGCTTGGATGAGTATCCTCTAAAACTAATGTAAACTCAGATGTATGGACTTATAACTTTATTTTATTCATTGGAAAACATGAGTACAATAGAGCAGTGTAACTATATTACTAAAAACTAAGAATGCAAGTACATCATTAGATCGTGCAACCTTTTAAGAAGGAGCATCCAAGTCTTATTTATAGGAAAAGAAGCTACTAACTAATCACCTAGCAAGGCGGTCAACTCCAACAGATTAAGAGGATACCAACTTAGGGAAAGCATGAAAAGTAGAGAGGCGGTTATGCATGTGTGGAATCTAGTCAGACATGCTTGCCTCAATGTAGATTTAGCACAATAGTAATTCCTATATTCGCTCAAAAACAATAAAGACCATTTACAAGGTGGTTACAACTCGATTTGTATGAGGAATCTCCCATCGTCGATAGTCTTCCCTTTGTTGACCTTTGCATGACCACTTTGTTAACTGTTATGGTGAATGACCAACTGAGGAAATCTTCTCAATTTAGTCACCTTTAATCATATCTACATGGAAATAGTAGTACACACAATAATCACATATCTATAACTATCTTAAAGAACATTCATTAATCCACATGTACAATTAACACAAATAGTCCATATAATATGTCAATGTCATTAAAGATTTGCAGAAATAAAATTAGGCCCAATGTCTATGGTTTTGAGGAAATATCAACATTTAAACATCAAGATCCATGAAAACTTCAACAAATAGATCATAAATTCTACCAAAATTAAACCATAAACTAGACTCATCAATGTTTAGGGTCAAATTTCTCCCTGGCATTCCCTTTGGACATATTATAACACGCTAGCTTTTTGTCAATCAACTCATATCATTTTTTAGAAACCACAGTAAAGTCTCCAAAGTATAGTATTTTAGTCATCAATGATTGCTTGTTATAACTCTTAATATGCATGAAATCTGAGTAAGCTAATTGCCTTATAATATCTAAATATGCAACCCTGTTTGGACAAGTTTTTGGTAGCAGAAATGGTGCTCCTTCATAACCATATACTCTATTTTTTGTACAGTCATCATAGGCATACAAATCACCCCAGTTTTGATTGACCTTCCCTCTTTCATCCTTATCCTTGGGTTTGAGGAATCTTTGTACTTCAGGTGACAGACTATAGTCATATGGATGACCCATAAGTTTATACAAAGGCTTCACAAAATACTCTTCAAAATATAAATAATGTAATCTTGCACACCTACTATCCCAAATGGCCTTCTACATCTGGAATGGTATGATATTTTCATTATCATCTAAGTCTTTTATTCTTAAACACTCACTCCACATTCCCATACTTTGTCCTTCATATAAAATGAGATGCATAGTTAAAGAATAATGCCAAAATTTTATACCTCCATCATTATTTTTGATAGAAACAAGTGCATTGTGAATGTCATTGGCTAGGTATTCAACATAATCAAGGGGTTAAACATCCTAAATTTGCACATTAGCTATTAAAATAATTGGTTCTATGGCCATAAATATGGGGGCATCCAAGCCAAGCACCTGGAAAATAGAGTAGTATGTGTATTGTAAGTATTCTTCAAATAGGTTCACAGAATATGGAGGGTATTCCTCTATAGAAAATACCCTAGGCCAGTTCCCTTCATTGCGAGGCCTCCGTAATGTTAATCTCCACCTTTTGTAACTAGAGATCATATTGTGGTATTCATTCAGGAGGTCTTTAATTGTAAATTTCTTATTGGTACTAGTGTCTGATTAGAACACCATGGAAATATAGTTCTTAGTAACAAGGATGAAAGAAGATCCATCATCTAATGTAAGTGTGTGGGTTTAGGGATCATATCTATTGGCTAGTGCCTTAATCAATTTGATATTGATAGAAACATTAGGTATCACCAAATTTCCTAAATTGATTCTCCATGGGTTGGAGATTGGTTGGTGTCTGTGCATCTTCTTATAGTGGTATATAAACAAATCATATCCCCTTGTTGGGGTCCATGTATCTACTGCCTCCTCATTTCTATCCTCTAATTTCTCAGCCGAAGGGTTTAATTTTGCATTTTTCCTGTACCTTTGTCTAGAGCCAAGACACTGATCAATCAAGTCCTGATTCAGGTGTCTAGTTTCCAATTTTTGTCTCTTATTTTTAGGGTTTTTAGATGTACTTTCCATAGTATGAATTTTGTAGAAAAAACCTACTTTTGTGCTTAATAATTCAACTAGATTTTAGATACTAAGAATTTCAGCTCAGGTTTTGGGTACTTACTTGGATAGTAAACACTTTTCCTAGTCCTGGTGTCACTGTCCATCGCTATACTTTGTTTCCTTTCTCTCTGGTTGCTTAATGATTTCAAAGCGATTTTAGGATTCAATTTTTAATGTCTTTGGATCTGGTTCATTAATCCTGTTTGATGGAACCTTCATGTCATTGAGGAGTGTAATTAATTATTTTGAATATAAGCCATCGGTATTGCTCATCATCATGTCTAAATTGTTTCTTCATCATGCCATTGTCTTGTCAATGTTTTTGCTTCATCGAGAGGACAATTTTTTGCTCTTACTGATATTTCCCCTTTTCCCTAATATCCTTTTTTATGGTACATTCCTTCTTTGTTTCAAGATTTTGAGGAGACTCCATAAGGATTCTTTCCAATATCATAGTGTCCTTTCAAAATCTTCCTTGCTAGTAACTCCCTCAAAATTCTATTATTTTTTTGATATTTTACTTCTTTTCCTTTTGTATCATTAAAATTGAGGCACCAGTGTCCTTATTCTACCAATATGTGTTCTTCCCTTCGATGGAGTACTTAGTTTGGTCATTTTCTCATTCACTTTTAGTGTTTTCTAATGGATTTCTATTTGGTTCTCACTAATATACTTTCTTTCCCCTGATGTCTTCTTTCTTTTCTATTTTTCGAAGGGACTGTGAACCACTTTACCTCGATATTCTGAGTCCTTTTGAACCCCCTTTTGATGTTATTTTTAATGAATGCTATCATTTCATTGAAGAGATGAATTTACTCATCCCTTTGATATATACCTTTCTCTTCAATGAATCTTGTCACTTTCATTATATTGAGGGCACCCATAAACTGCTCATCCTGACATTCCAAAGTCTCTTCAAATTTTCATTGTCACTTTGATATATATTGTTGCATCATGTCTAAAAGATGTGTTTTTGTTTCCTGAATGCTAAGGTGTGATTATTCCGTACATTGTACAAGAGTAATACAATTTAAAATATTATGTTCCTTGGTAGTCTATGTTTCAGATTATCAAAGAGACATCAAGACATTACCCTCCAATGTGCCAAGGTGTCTTTGACAGGATTTTAGTCAAATTGTCGAAGGGACACAATTTTTTTTTTCCTCGACATGATATAATTTCCTCAATAATGTTCATATTGTCTTGCTCCATCATTCCTTCAAAGGGACCTTAAATGGCTCTTGCCGATGTAATGTAGTCTCATTTATATGACTTCCTTTATATAGGGTTAGGATGATGAATGTGATTTTTTTGGGGTGATGACTATGAGGTGAATAAATGGGGTATTTTGAATGATTAAGTTTTTAAACAATATGCTAGGTGATAGGATATTCAACAAGAAAATGGGTTTTTTCTGGGAAATTTGGGCTGATTTTTAGTCCTAATAGTGGCTCTAGTTGGGTATGAATGACTATTAGGTAATTGCAAGAATCCAAAAAAATTATCTGGGATGTAGACCGATGGGTGAAGGTGGCTAAAGATAAAAGGAAAAAGAAATAAAACCTAAACTATTATGCGTGGAAAATAGTGATGAATTTTAAGAGAAGTATTTTAGGGATTGTCCATGCACTGGCAATTCCTGATCTTCACCAACCATATTTTGTAAGTAGTATGAGTCATCACCACATTTACCAATAATGAAAAATGGGTCCAACCACAGTGCCTCAAATTTCCCATGTGTTGGTTGTTTTTCTTGTTTAGGAAACAACTAACCAGCAGGTCTGAGCAAACACCTATGAGCTTGCCACACTCAATGCTTGAATGCTTGCTAGACAGGTGGCCAACTAACGAGATGCAACACATTGTTGTTGCTTTCTCCTTCACTTCGGGCTCTGAAAGACCTAGGAGGCTGTTCCTTAAGTACACCTTGATATTTCTTGTAAGCAACCAATACATACTCCTACAAGACTAATATAAGATTAAGCAGATGCATTCTCGGCCATGGTTAAAGTGCACACACTCATCCAAGAGATGGAAAACTATTGGATGAGCGAGGAAAGTTAATAGAGAATGGGATTAAACACAAATGTCATTCATGAAATAGGAAACATTAACTTGAATGAATGTTCTTAAGCAAGATAATTGAAACCCTAAAGATAAATAGCATATATCAGATCAGTGCCATATCCATTGGGCTAGGAGTCAAGACAATATGCAAACAGAAGCAATGATTACTTGGACAAATAAAGCCTATTTGAAATTAACCTTATTTATCCCACAGCTAGTGATCAAATCTTAAAGACTACTTATCAAATCCTTCAATCATACATATGAATTTCTGAGATAATGAAAGCAATTTAACCTGTTCCTTGAACATGAGCTATTATCAAAACAGGCAATGCAAGAAAGTATTACAAAGGCTAATGGAATGATCCTTGATCAGTTTCATTAACAATTCAAATGTACAATCCAAAGGAGAGACTCAAAGACCTAAACATATACATTCAGGTTTTGGTATGCATCCAAGAACCTTACAATTTGTAGACTGTAATCCTAGACCTCAAAATATGGTAAAAACCTGACTCTGTCACTTAGTGCTCTTTTAGTTCTAATTTTAGAATCTGGCCAAAGACCCTTACAAATGATTCAAAAATTCCTTTTAAATAGTCTAGGGATCATCACCCAGCTCAGAGCCACATCAACATGCCACGTCAGACCCCAACTGCATCATGACCAATCAAAACCCTCGCTGTGACCTTCAACAACTTCTCTGGTTACATAAATGCCTCTGGTCGGATATCTATCAGGAGGGACAATCTCGCACAGATAGAGATCAATCAACTTGCACCAAATCTGCCGCCGAATCCACGTGTCCACACTTGAGCCATGCCGTCCTTGTCCCA
>VDFB02365009.1:0-52235 GCA_007258455.2 Sequoia sempervirens
TATTTAAATTAATTATCATTGTTTGAATTTAAATTAAATCCTTTGATTTAATTAAGTTTAAATATCTCTCTTTCTTCTATTTTAAATTCTTCTTCTAAATAATTAAATGTTTCATTTAATTAATTTCATAAATGTGATTTAATTAAATAAACCTTATTTAATTAAAGGATCTTATGCTTTCTTTCTAAATCACAACTAGATATTTTATCTAATTGTGAAATCTTCTGTTTTCTTCTCATATCATAATTAAATATTTTATTTAAATATGAGATCTTCTGCTTTTTTCAAAAATCCTAATTAAAACTTTCTTCTTATCACAAACTTTCTTCTGCTTTCTTTAAAAACCTAATTTAATTAAGAAAAGTTGAATATCATCCACAAGTAAATAATTGAATTTTTAATTCATTATTTATCAGCTTTTAAATCTTTCTTTTATCTTTTTAAAGAAAGATGATTTCTTATCTTCTTATCTTTTTCTCTTTCGTAAAAATAGAAAAATCTTGTTTTCAGGTTTTCTTGTATTTTCTCTTCAGTTTCATCCATCTTCAGCCATTCGATCTGCCAGGAATTATCACAACCGTCAATCAAGACAGCCAATCAAAATCCTTCGAAAAACTCTATAAATACCTGTGTGAATCTAAGCATTGGGGATAGGCAATTAATTAGAGTTCATTGCATTTAATTCATTTAGCATTCTAATATCATAGCATCATGTTTATTTCAATCATCTTAGTCTTATTCCATATCATGGCTTAATCTTGCATCATGCATCATATTTAAATCTCGTTCTTTAGGAAGACAGTTTGTTGAGCCTAGCATATAATCTGAGAGCAAAAGCTGGAATCAACAAAAACACTGAAGATAGAGGACAATAGGACGACAATCGAAGCAAAATATTGAGTTTGCATCTACTTACCTTTTATTTTCTATTTTTATACAATGTCTTATTGGTGTGCTTGAATAGTCTTTAATTCATTTCATTACGCATACTATTTTCGATCCTAGCTTATCCATCCTAGCCATGGGAGAAAAATTGTCCTCAAAATATATACCTTCTACTTGTGAGTAACTCTTACACACAAGTCTTTCTTTGTTCCTAACTACTTCTCCATTCTCATTCAGCTTGTTCCCGAATACCCATTTAGTTCCAATTATGTTCTTGTTTTCCAATCTAGGGACCAATTCCCAAGTCTGAGTCTTCTCTATTTTCATAAGTTCTTCCATTTCCTTCATCCTATGTTCATACTTACATGCTTCACTCACTGATTTAGTATCAACTTTATAAAGTAAACAAAAATATGCCTCAACTTTAGTAGCTTTGCTTCTTGTCAATACACCTTTCCTCTTATCTCCAATATTTTGATCTTTAGAATGATTCTTTTGCACATACTTAGGGGTTTTATGGGTCTTCTACGGAGCTTCTTCCTCTTCATTTTTTACTTCTTGTTCATCAATTATTCCTTCTACTTCTCTACAATCAAGTTCATTTGATACATATCCATCTATTGCAATATAATTCTGCAAGTTTTCATCAACTTTAACATTTGCACTTTCAACTATCTTTCTCAACCTTTTGTTGTAACATCTATAAGCTTTGCTTTTAATAGAATGTCTAAGGAAGATACCTTCATCAGACTTTGCATCAAACTTTCCTAAGTTTTCTTCATCTATTTTGATGTAACATTTGCTTCCAAACACTCTAAATTACTTCATGGTAGGAATCTTTCCATACCATAGCTCATAAGGAGTCTTTGCGCTTTTAGCTTTAGCTTGAACTCTGTTAAGTATGTAAACAATAGTATGAATAGCTTCTCTCTAGTATAATTCTAGTAGATTTACCTCTTTCATCATAGTCCTTGTAGTTTCTTGAATAATTTTGTATTTCCTTTCAACAACTCCATTATATTGAGGAGTTCTAGGGGAAGACAAATGCCTCTTTATTCCATGAACTTCACAAAACATGTTAAACTCATTGGAGGTGAATTCCCCAGCTTTTTCAAACCTCAAACACTTTATTTTCAAATCCATTCCATTCCCAAGCATAGCTTTAAATGCCTTGAATTTATCTAATGCATCATATTTCTCTCTAAGAAAAGTAACCCATGGCATTCTAGAGTAATCATCAAAAGCATAAAGTACATGTCACCTTGTAGACTTCTCACCCTTGTAGGACCACAAATATCTGTATGCACTAATTCCAACAGTTTGGTAGTAAATTGATCTTTTCCCTTAAAACTATTCATTGTTTGTTTTCCAAATTAACAACTTTTGCAAACAACATTGATAGGTTTTGTGATCTTAGGTAAATCTCTCATAGCATGAACCAAACTAATTGTTGCAAAATTATCAAAATTCATGTCACACATCCTTCGGTGTCATAACCAACTATCATTAATCTATGACATAAAGCAATGACCATAAACACCCTTAAGCTCCAGTAGATGTTTCCATATGTTCTCTTACCTACAACAATCATAGTTCCAAACCCTTTCCGGATGTCACATGCTTCATCCTTAAATACAAGATTGTATCCTTTGCTACACATTTGTCCAACACTCAAGTGATTATGTCTTAATCCCTTAACATAGTAAACATTGTCAGTATTACGTTTGCCATCAAAGCCAGTTGAACCTGTTATCCAATGGTTTTGCATATTTTATAAATACAATATTCAACAAACCCCTACTTGGAAACATGGAAACCTCTTTCGGATGTGTGGGTGATCTGCACAAAGGAATCTCCAGAGTGAGCTGGTTCTCCGAATGATGAATTCTATTCTAAGTGACTTTCCAGGAAAAAGGATAGAAGGATAAACTGGATTTAAAATCTAAAACTGAAATTCTCTTACCCTAAAAATATTGATCAACTGTAAGAAGACCCAGATAATAACTTACTCTCACCAATTCTTTAAAATTAAATTCCCACAATCTCACAACACATGTAGTTCAGCAGTGATTTATGTAGAGGTTAAAATAACACAAGGCATAACCTAAACTAGCATGCAACTCCTGCAAATCTCTTGACAATAGTAAGAAAAGAAAAGGATCCAACAGATTTTAATCACAGGACAAATCAAATTACTATTCCAAGTCATGAAAAAGAACTGAGAAAGGGAAAATCTGCTATTTTATTGAATGATGGAGTGGAACTTCTCATAATCTGAGCACACATATGTTTACAAGCTCCCCAAAATGTGTAAGGGCAAGAAACTCTAATTTGAACTGCTGAGAATGAAAAAAAGACTAAGTCTCACAAAACATAACCTCCAGAAACCTTAATCCAAGCTCAGAAAAAAGCTCAAGGAAAAAGGCTTCAAGCTGTCTCAAAAACTGCTTAAAAGCAGAAAAAAGCACAATGCTTTCATGATGAACCTGTCAAGCCTCTAAAAATAGGCTGAATCTGCTTTAAAAGCTCAAAAAACACCTTATCTCTCCAAGATAAGTCTCAAATCCGACCAAGAGGAAAAGTCAATCAAAGATCTGCTAAAAATAGCAAGAAAACATAAAGCAATTTATAGAATATCGCTTTTATGATTCTGCTTTACAAGATGCAGATTTTTTACAATTTGTCTATTTTTGCAATTTAAAGATTGAAAGTCTTTTGCAAAAGGAAAATATCCTTATTTCTCCATTACAATGTTCTAATTTTCCTCAAAAATCATAAAAACATTAATACATATCAATTATCCCTTCATCAAAACTCCAATTGATTTCTCCAAAATCAATTAAAAAATAAAACCCTAAAATAGATAATTTGACCTTTAAACAAAAGCACCTAGGTCATATGGCATTAAAATCTAAACTTAGATCACAAGATATTCATCAACATTATCCCCAAAGCTTAATATCTCACCAAGGCTTAAAAAAAACAACACTAAGTCCTAACCCATAAACCAATTTAGGAATTCGGCCTCCATGATATACATTTAGACTTAGGTTTAATAAATCACAAGGAAGGCATTATGGATTTCGACCTCCATTGGAATTCACCACATGTGTTTTAATTGAATATTCTAGAACATCATAATGCTCGAATTAGGGTTCGGTCAAAACATAATCAAACCCTAATGATCACTCATTCTACACTCCTCAATTTGCAAGAAGAAGCTCTGCCGCCCTCTGCCACCGCCATGACTCTGTCAAGCTCGAGCTCGAATGCTTGGAGGAACTATTCCACGTACTCCAGATATCTGAAACTCCAGTGGGTAAGATTCGTTCTATTTGTATTGAAGTTCTTTCACCTACTGTTGAATACCAAAAGGCCCTAAGGTCGCGGCCTGCATGAATTCGAGTTTGACTTATGTTAGTCTACTCTGTGAGAGCTCGCCTGAGAGCTCGCCCTATACTATCTGCTTTCTGCTACTATGCAAAGGTAAGCTATTTCGATGGTTTCATCCTTGCTTATTTTGGCCTTGAGGTCATGGTGAACACAACCTCTAATGTCTTTGTTCTACATTTTCTGTGTACTTTCCTGTGACTACATCAACCATTGTTGTGCTCTATTCTCACTATGAGAGTCTGGCCATTCCTCAAAAGCTCAAAATCATGCTTTGGGAAGCTAAACTGAAAGTTCTGGCCGCGGCTAAAGTGCTCCATCAAAAAAATAAATGGGTAATTTTCCTTTGCCACACACTTGTTCTCTGGAGACTTAAATATTTTCTTTTTACTCATGGATTTTGGCCATATCAGGCCGTGCCAAAGGCGCACTGTAGAGAGTATTTTTTGTGGATTTTGGGTTCGACCCAGAACATAAAACCTACCATTATGTCAATTTGAAAGCATTTTTGTTTGTGGGTATCACATAAAGCTGAATAAAATTGCATCTCCTTCTTTACGTTGCTCGACCCAACTCAGAACTTGCATCTGTTGAATATTCTTGCTATTTAATCCAAGACTTCACATGGGTTACTACTATAATTATTTCTTCTGCACTTTGAAGCTAACCCTGAAAGTGGGTATTCGAAATCTCTAAGGGGGACTACATTTTTCTGTATTTTGAAGCTCAATTGAAATATGGGTATCAGAAAATAGTGAAAATCTATGTGCTTTATTGGAAACCCCATCGTGGGTAACTGTTGTTTGTCTTTGTTTACCTTGAGAACTGAAAAACCCCCGTAAGAATAACAAAACTATGTATTTTCACCGAATTCAGTTCATGGCTTGACCCATCATTCATTACATGCAGTCTTGCATTTCGGCACAAACCCTCAAATGGGTATACCATATTCCAAAGAACAATGTATGCATTTTCTACTGGGGTTTGATTCACAATAGCTTCATATGCATTAATTTTTTCAAGAAAGACACTTACACAGATAGCTATAACAGAAAACCAATATTAGCATTTGATGTTTAAAAAAAATGATGCTCATTCCTGTATCTTTCATTACTTTGTCTTTTCTTTTGACGGTAGTGGGGACCATGCTACTCCAAATCTATTATCGATGTCACTCCTTGTCAGAGAAAGACCTCCTTTTGAGATGACTGTGATTGAGTTGTCTTTCTCAAACCTAAACATGATCATCATATTTTAATGCTCTTAAAATCAGTGAAATGCCTTTGGTTACTCATTATCTTATGCTCCATAGAGGGTTACCATCCTAGCATTTAGAACAACACTGTCTTCAGTTGCTAACTGTCTTTGCACTTCACATTTGCTAACGAGAACAGTGACATCTGTATTATCAGTTTAGTTGGAACTAACTGTTCATCTTGAAGCAACATTGTATTTTCAGCCCCAAAACCGTTTCATGCACAACCCCTCCTGAATGAAAAATTGAAACCCATTTCACACTTCCTTTGTTAACAATGCTCTCCATTGAATAGTGCTTCTTTATGATTAGGCATCATGAGACTAAATGATAAAAAAACTCCATGATGACATTGTGATCCTAATTGAGCTCACTACTTGAAATACCTCTTAGTGTATATTATATCTATGCTTGCTCACTGTTTGCACAACAGTGTTCTTTTGACTTCCTTAACCTTAATAGAACAATTTACACCTTCTGCTTTTGAACTCTATAGAGATTGTTAAAATGAAAAATTGCATCACTATGAATCACCTCTATTTACCAGTTCATATGCATAACTGATAACTTCAGAAGCACCATTCTGGAAAGACAAAACTTACTCTCCCCTTAACATACTGGAATGATCACTTTGTTATTACAATTCATGATGCAGTATTTACTTTATCATTCAACTGGGACTAGAAATTCATTCAATACTCAAATGCACTGTCTGTGTTTGTATTCTTGAGCAACATGGTACTCTTCATGCATTTTATGTTCCACTTTAAATAAACTTTTCTCAAATCTATTTTCTATCATGATAAAAAACTGATATATATGATTACGACCAGCATAGAACATGAACCTATTCAGCAATATCTGATGTAATTGCACTCAGTTGAATTTATTTAGTGAACTAAACTCACTGTTCACCTGTAGCCTTCAGAAAGCAACCCTTATCGTTATGAATGCACAGTTGGTTTCATTTTGATGGATTCTTTGTTTTATTCTTTCAGTTGTATTTCATTTCATTTGATGTATATGATGAAGTATCTTTTAAAATCAGCCCATTTAATGAATAGGGTAGCATGCCGAGCTCTACCCTTGTGGGAGCCCATTTTACTCCACATGCTTGGTCTTCGAATAATGTTCAGCTTCATGACTTTACCTATACCTGCACAAGGAAACAAACAATGTTAGCATAAAAATGAAACACATGATTATGATGTTGCTATTTCTCCTTCAGCTCACTTCTTTCATACTGCACTTGATTGATTGTTTCAATGCATTGCTAATAGTATGTTGTACTATTGTAGGTGCATCATATAAGTTACATCATAGTCGGAGCCACTGACACCCCTCTTTTCCTCTTACAGGTCGACGAAGCTCGAGATGACGAGGTGCACCATTCAACATCAAGCATCGATAATCAGGCAATGATGATTATGCTGTTACTTATGTGTTTTCCTTTCGCATCTTCAGTAGTGCAATGTGCTATTAGAAATGTGTTGTCACAGTTATATCCACAGCTTGTGTGGATCTTTGATTTCAATTCTACTTTTCAATTGAAAAGAAAAATGCATTTCATGCAATGTTGTAATACTATTCTCGATTGTGAAATCAAATGAAGCCTTGTAAAAATATGAGTTCTTTATTAAATGAATAAAAGCATCCGAAATGCTATTTTTCATGTACTCAATTCTGATTTCTTTTAAATCTGCAACATCCTAAAACCACTCAAACTCTATTCTTCTTTTAAAATGCATAACCTTGTTCAATAAAAAAGTGACAATAATGCGAAACAACATTTGAACATGAAACCGCAATTCCACTAAACGCTAAATAACAACCAACTCCTCCATTTGAGCCGAGGCAAAACACATAACATAACTCTATTCCAAAAAAATTAGCTCCTAAATCATCTCCAAATTTAACTAATCCCCCATCATATTTTTCAAGTTTAACAAACTTACTTTTATCTCTAGTCATATGATTAGAGAAACCACTATCCACAACCCAGTAATTCTTATCTTCTTTGACATGAAAATAAGATACCAAAGTACCTTCAACCTCATCCTTCTTCTCCAAAATACTTTCCTTCACACAAATTTTAGGGTTAGCATAACCAAATTCTTCTTTTGTAGAAAAAAATAGACATTCATTATCATCAAAATCTCCATAATCAGATTCATCATCAAAAGTACCAACATCTTCTTTCACATAGTAAGCTTTCTTAATCATCTTTCCTTTATTTTATTTTTTCTTATTTTTTAAAGCTCTCTTTGGACATGTAGAAGCGTAATGACCTACACCACTACAACTAAAACATTTGAAAGGTAATTTACCTTGATACTTACTGCTGCCCTTTTTCATCTTCCTCGCGAAGTTAGCTTCTAGATCATCAAGATATTCTTCACCTAAATCTTCAACCTTCTCTAATTTCTCAGCCTTGAAATCAATCTCTACTTTTGCACCTTTCTTCATTTTTCTCATTTCAAATGTAGTCAGAGTACCAATCAACTGATCTCTAGAATATTTGTCAAAATCAACTATTTCCTCAATGGAAAATAATTTTTCACTGTAACAATCTGGAAGAGATTTGATAATTTTCTTCACCACTTTAGATTCTTTAACTGTTGCACCAAGACCTCTCATATCACTCACCAATTCATCAATTCTCTAAATGTAGCCTTTAGTTGTTTCATCCTCAGACATATGGATCATTTCAAACCGTGCCTTCAAGTTTTGCAACTTTTCTTTCTTGACCTTCAAATATCCTTCATAAATTATTTCTAACTTATCCCAAACCTCTTTAGTAGTCTTCAAACTCATAACTTTAACTAATTTAGTTTTTGAAAGACTATTCACAATAATAAATCTTACCTTAACATTGATCTCATTATAAGAGAGGGGGGCCAACTACATTCAAGGCCCCAAGTCACAGAGAGCCAAGAGCAGAAGGCTTCCCTAACTTACCTCGGCTTAAAGGGGTGTTGGGAAAGGTAGGAGGAGAATGATGAGGACTATAAGGTCCTTAAATCACTCTACAAATTTGAAACACAGAATAGGGCTAGGTAAGCCAGTTTTTAGGTTCAACACTGTGCCTCAGGAGGCTCTTTTCCCGAGGACAAAAGCAATGTTCTGAGATGATAGTGTGACACATTGGCATCTCTTAGGTGTGTTGGTGTCCGTATGATTAGAGGACTAAAGAGGCAAGGTCAAATGCTAGAAAATAGACTAATGACCTAGCTAATTATTTCCAAAGGTCCAAAACAAAGCTATGAAGTAGGAAAGATATGTACGAATATGATAAAGTAAACAAACAAGAGTTAAGATGGCAAGAATAATCTCATAGAGGTACTCGTTCACTAGCTAACTCCAAGTAGCACGTCCACCTACACACAATGACAAGGAAAATCATTGGGTGGTTATATAGGGGCCTACCTCACTCAGACCCCTGTTTAGGTGTTTCCACCTCCATGGATAGCCAAGATAGCGATAATGGAGAAATATATGCTAAAGAAAGAAATGAAGTAAAGAACACAAAAGCACTACAAAAAAAGTAGGGTGCTACCCACCAAATCATAGAGGAGAGGAGTAGAAAGCTTACCACCTCCACCAAGAGAACTCAAGGCTGATGGGGGAGAAAATGAGAGGACTCAAGCCTCTACTGCAATGGTGTTTGTTCCACACTTTCTCTATGGATTTGACAGAGTTTTGTTGTTTCTGCTATGAAGTACAAGAGTACTACTTGAATACTAGAATTCTTGGAGAGTGATCAAGTTGAGTGCTTAGAAGATGGATTGAAAGCTTAGAGGATGAAATGGATGAAGGAGTGAACTTGAAGCAGAGAATGAAGAAAATGGCCATATTTTGGGTCATTTAGTTGAAGGGGGCATTACAAATCGACCTTCAATGAGAAGTGTAACACCTCTGCAGGCTCCAGATGCAGGAATCTGCTAGGGATGTAATCATGTCGTGTGGATGTCTGTGCACCACATGGGAATCCTCGATAGTTATTCCTCTATCGACACACAAAACAACCACTAAGTGGAATGAAGGTAGCGAGCTTATGTGGAATTTATCCTTCGAATTTGGTTTTCTAAAATGAATAAGGACAAAGGAAAATTTGCATAAGTGCTGCAAATTCACTCCTATACATTTTTCCCCCACTTTAGTGAGCATGAATACTGATGAGTGCTTTGGTAAAGTAGATTGAAGAAGTAGTAAGGTTATAAATGTATACCTGAACTGTCAAGGAAGCAGACCACGATCTGGTGAACTCGAGAGTGCAGGACAAGAAAAGGACTTCATAGCCCCACAAAACTATGAAGTTGAAGAATGAAAGCATCTTACAGGCCCACAGAATTGCAAGGAGGAAACCCCCAAGATCTCTCACATGAAGGAAGCCCCATGAAGAAAGCACCTCATAGGCCTACACACCTGCAAGGAAATGTCCCCCAAGATCTCTCACATGGAGGAAGCCAGGAAAGTTCCCTATAGACTTGTAGACCTGTAGGGAAGGTGTCCTTCAAGATCTCTCGCATGAAGGAAACCCAAGAAAGCACCCTACAGACTCGCAGATCTGTAGGGAAGGTATCCCCCAAGATCTCTCGCATGGAGGAAACCCAAAGAAAACACCCTACAGACCCGCAACCTGTAGGGGAGCCACCCCCAAGATCTCTTAAATGGAAGAAGCTTAGAAGGAAGCACCCTATAGGCCTATAGACCTATAGGGAGGTATCCCCCAAGATCTCTCACATGGAGGAAACCAAAGGAAGGGGACTCTGCAAAGTCAAAAAGTGGCTTCATAGGCGCACCTATAAAGTGACATGTTTACTTGTAGATAGAACATGTCAAAAAGTGGCCACATAGGCAAGTAGTAAAACAGTCACGTAGACTGCCAACAAGTTGGAAGACTTTCAAAGGGGTCCCTTGGGAACCCAACATGAAGGTGTTGGTATATGGAGCCTAATTAGACTCAGAGGTTAAATTTTCCCCACTTTTATTGGTACAGTTTCCCTCCAAATTATTTAACAAGGGTTTGGGGGTAACGCCCCCAAGACGAGGTCAAGGGGTAGTGCCCCTTGTGGGGTCACGTTTTTTATTATTTTATAAATGTGTCGAGTGTTATTTTTCTATTGGTTGACATAAAAAAACCCTATTTTTGTAACCGACATAAGTCTTGATAAAAGGCTAAGGATTAGGGTTTCCGTTGATATTGTATTCTAGCATTTGCAGTGGTATTGAGTTGCAAGGATTATTGGTTGTAATCGATTCAATTTACTAGATAATAATATTGGACTCTTTGTTGGTGGATGTAGCCCAAGTTTGGATGAACCATGTTAAATATTGTCTCTTGCTATTATTATTGATGTGTTTTTCATTCCTCTGTTTAATCTTTATTTTCATTTAATTGATATTTTTTTGCATACAATTCCTAATAGAAGGAGTCCACTCAAGGGACGCGTTGTTCGAAAGCAGGTGTTTTATTTTTTTAATTGATTCATCATCAAGAAATCCTTTTGAAAGATGTTCACTTCATCTAGGAATTCGAAAGGAAGAATATTCACCCACGTGAGGGGAAGGTCAAAGTTGTTCCCACTTTAGAGGAAGGTTCTCAAGTTATTTCTTTATGAACTCGTGATGAAGGAAACATGTTTCGTTAGGGTTTCAAGTCAAGAATGTGATTCTTGAAAAGAAGTTTGTGAAGATTCTCGAAAAATATTCGTTGGAAACAAAACCATTTTTTGAGAATCAAAATGTTGAAGAAGTGGCATTGTCACATATGAGAGGGACAACTCAAGCAAAGAAGAGAGAAAGATAAAGGAAAAGAAAAAATGGAAATAAAACATAAATAGAGGGCACAAGGGTAGCCTGATATTTTTGGGTCAGAACTGCTATATATATATATAGTATATAAAATGAACTGCCATCAACCCCCTACTATATCAGACCATGTGAAGAATGCATGAGAAGACAAAGTAAAAATAAAAGATTGGGTCAACATGGAAGGGAAGATTAAATGCCCCCAATGCTTTGCATGATCCCCAATTTATCGAAAATCAAGTCACAAACATGGAATAATGATGATACAAATAGAAGAAGGTTTACGACACAAAAAACATGCCTGTATCCAAGCACCAACAAGGGTGAAAAGGGTCATCTAGGCACACATAGCATGATCATGGGGGAACACATCACAACACACACACACATCTAATCTAAAGATAAAGATGAGGCCTCCTCCTAACACTAATCAACCAATAGGTCATCCACTTCCCACTCTAGATCACCATAGGGGGAAGGAGGATGAGCTTGCAGTGGTGGGATGTTAAGAGGAGAAGCATCCAACCCCCCCTACAACAAAGGCTAAGGAAGAAGGCCCCACAAGGTCCTCTCCACCGAGCTCTTGTGGAGCTAAGGCTAGTGACTTCGCAAAGATCACCGACAAGGCCGAAACCTCATCTAGAGAGTTAAACATGTACTTCATAGGAGTGCCACGTTTTACCTCAATGGATGGGGAAGGTTGTGCCCAAGATTCACCGCTAGGCTCACCGAGTGATTCGGGAGTGGTGATAAACTCATGGGAAACTGGGACTGGTTTCATCACCAGAACATAACAAGTCAACGCGGGACCACCTTTTGGAGAAGGTGGGCTCCTCTTATGTCCTCCATTGCTAGAAGGACCAATCTCCACCTTTTGCTTCATTAGAGGAGGATAACTCCCCATAGATGAGACAAGAGCTGCAGAGGAAGAGGAGGAAAGAACCGCAGTAGATACACCTGAGGTGTTAGTCATATCCACGTGCTTCGAGAAAGGCGGGACATCCAAAATGAACATCAAAAAAGGTGGCTCCATCAAAGTAGCAATGAACATCTGCATCTTTTTAGGGTCAGGTGCATTCGTACTCGCAGTGGAAGCCGAAAGCGATATGGAGCTAGTTTGAATGGAAGAAAAGGGGAGAAGAGAGGAGGACACGGTAGGAGGCCTTGATACAGAGGCAGTCGTCTCCTCTCCCTTCCTCTGTAAGGAGGCCTACTAAGCCATGAGAGCCTTTTTCCGGCGCCTACACTCACACGCAAGGTGGTTTCTGCGACTCTTTGAATTGGAGGAAAAAGGTTGTGAAGGAACATAAGGCTCCTACTCAGCCATTGGAGTGTCCACTATAGTTGTTTCTGATGGAGGAACAAACTCTTGAATGGGAGTAGTAGGAGCAGGTTGAGAAGCAACGAGGGGAGTCGGCTCAAGTTCCTCGACATTGGGCCTCTTCCCCTTCACTACTTTGGGAGAAAGAGTGGTAGGAGGCCACAAAGGTCGAAACAAAGAGGACTTTCCATGGGGAACTTTCTTCCTATTATACCGAACAAGCCTAGACTCTGTAGGCAAAATAAGAAGCTAAAATGCGGGACGCTTGGGCTTTTTCCAAGCGGGCACCATAGGATTCTGTCGCAAACGCGAAACAAAATCTGACAGTGCCTCAGAAGGGCGAGAGGAAGTGTCAGGATAAATAACGAAAGAGGAAGAAGGAGGATCTCGAGACCGCTTCTCTTCTTCCTTCCTATGTGCCTTAGCAGTATCACTGTCAACTTTTAGGAAAGCCCTATGTGAAACAACATAAGGCGACGAAGGGTATCTCACTTTAGGCCTCAGGTGCCCTTTCTTATAATTCTAATACGTTTAGTGTAGGAGGTCCATCCTAGGTGGGAGAGGACCTACGGGTGCAGGCCAAGAGTAGTCCAAGGAGTAGCTACCATGAGCAACCAATGATTTATAACTAGTGTCATGAATTACCTGTACAGAACCCCCATGGATAAATTTTAAATATTTATGCACGACCGAGGACACCGCATTCATAGCTACTAACCAAGGGATACCAAACTTCACTCTAAAGAGTTTAGACCTAGGGATAATGTCAAATAGGAGCTTCACAGATTTAGGTCCAACCAAGACCGATAGGACAATACTACCCAAAGGGGACATGGAAAGTACGTTGTGTGTGCGAATGGTGCTCATAGGTGCATCACACCCATATTTATGTAAGAAGCTCATCAACATGATATCCTTAGTTATGATGTTTACTTGAGACATCGGATCAATGAGAACACCTGCTATGATGTTTCCATTGATTCGCACAGGAATGTAGAGAGGAGATGGTCCCCTATTAAAACCCATTGGCAAGTCTTGTGAAGTGAAGATTATACTAGTACCACTATCCACAGGTTGCATAGGTGGATAGGTTGATGCAAGAAGGAGGCCATTACACACACTAGACGATACTCTCATAGAGTCCCTAAAGGCCAAAGGATAAGACAGTGACCCGATTAAGGTTTCGTTATACAACACCTTTGGAACCTTTCAACTATGCCAACTAGGGGTCGTAGGTTGGGTTGTAAGGAAAAAGCCTCACAACACTCACACCTACAACACTTCTAGAATAAGATGAAAGGAACTTTTAGTATTGCAAAATGGAACCGAAATGGTTTACATCGGGTTCACCAAAAATGTAAGAGAGGGGAACCAACCATGTTCAAGGCCCCAAGTCACGGAGAGCCAAGAGTAGAAGGCTACCCTAACTTACCTCAGCTTAAAGGGGTTTCGAGAAAGGAAAGACAAGAATGATGAGGACTATAAGGTCCTTAAATCACTCTGCAGACCTGAAACATAGAATAGGGCTAGGCGAGCCAATTTTTAGGTTCAACACTGCACCTCAAGAAGCTCTCTGCTCGAGGACAAAAGCGTGGTTCCAGGACAATAGTGTTGCGCACTGGTGTCTCTTAGGTGTGTTGGAGTTCGTATGATCAAAGGACTAAAGAGGCAAGGTCAAATGCTAGAAAATGGACTAACAACCTAGCTAATTATTTCCAAAGGGCCAAAACAAAGCTATGAAGTAGGCAAGATATGTATGAATATGATAAAGTAAATAAACAAGAGTCAGGATGGAAAAAATAATCTCATACAGGTACTTGTTCACCAGCTAACTCCAAGTAGCACGTCCAACTACACACAATGAAGAAAATTATTGGGTGGCTATATAGGGGCTTGCCTTAGTCAAACCACCATTTAGGTGTTTCCACCTCCACGAACAACCAGGATAGCGATAATGGAGAAATATATGCTAAAGAAAGAAATGAAGTAGAGAACACAAAAGCACTTCAAAAACAGTAGGGTGCTACCCACTAAATCATAGAGGAGAGGAGTAGAAAGCTTACCACCTACACCAAGAGCACTCAAGGCTAATGGGGGATAAAATGAGAGGACTCAAGCCTCTACTGCAATGGTGTTTATTCCACACTTGCTCTATGAAGTTGATCGAGTGTTGTTGCTGCTAATATGGAGTGCAAGAGTGCTGCTTGAATGCTAGAATGCTTGGAGAGTGATCAAGTTGAGTGCTTAGAAGATGGATTGAAAGCTTAGAGGATGAAATGGATGAAGGAGTGAATTTGAAGGAGAGAATGAAGAAAACGTCCATATTTTGGGTCGATTAGTCGAAGGGGGCGTTAAAAATTGACCTCCAATGAGAAGTGTAACGCCTTTGCAGGCTTCAGACGCAAGAATCTACCAGGAACGTAAGCGCACTTGTGGACGTCTATGTGTCACACGGGTGTCCCCGATAGTTATTCCTCTACTGACACACAAAACAACTGCCAAGTGGAATAAAGGCAGCAGGGTTATGTGGAATTTAGCCTTCAAATTTGGTTTTCTAAAATGAAGAAGGGAAAAAGGGGAATTTGCATAAGGGGTGCAAATTTGCTCCTATACACTCATGCACCTTGATTTTTGCACTTGCACTTGGACCATTCAGAGGTGGAGTATATGCACTCTAATAAGCCTTCTCAATCTCATATCCCTGAGAAAAAAATATCCTTCCATCTTTATCTTCCAGAAATCATAATTTGAGCCATCAAATCTAGGATATTCCAAAGGAATCTCATTTGCCATTCCAGATCTACCTCAAGCGGTTAAGCTCTTCTTCAAGGAACCTCACTTTGATACCAATTGTTGAAATGAACAAGACAACTTAGAGGGGTGGGGGTGAATCAGTTATTGCAAATTAAACCTTCAAAACCCTCAATAATAATTGGATCATCAAGCATTCATTAAGGCCTTATTTTGTTATATTGATTAAACATGAAATGTAGATAAAAAAACTAAAATCACAACACCATACAAATGAGAATACCAGATTTACATGGAAAACCCAATGAGGGAAAAACCATGATGAGGATTAGCTCATAATATAAGTATAGCAAAACTAGTACAAAGGGGCTTATTGCCAGAATAGGACACACTGTCCAAAAAAGGCTCACAGTCAGGGATCACTGCCATAGAAAGAATACACCAAGATAGAAGAAGAATGTTACATAGAAAAACACTTCTCAATGCAACAAGGAGTCCACCACAATTTCTTTCACACTTTCGCAATTTCACATGAAAGATTTCGGATGCCTTCAGCTCACTACCTTCAGGAACCCTAACATGAAGTTCACACTGCTCTGCTCAAATTCACATCAAACACACTTTACTCACATCACTCTTCATATCTATCTTGCTTCTTTCTCTTTCACCCACCCTCTTGCATCAACACCATACATATTTATATCAACCTCTACATCAAAAAAACTTTCTCTAATGTCAACCACTAGTCGTTATACATTCAAATTTGAAATAGGTCAGTATCCAAACATTCCTACGGTGCATAGGACCAAAAGGTGACCTACATAAATCCTTAATTAGGACCCAAATAGATCCAACACACTTCAACACGCTTCTACAAGCCTCACATGTAGTGTTAAACACAAGGTCAACCAACACCCGTGCAAAACACCATAGACATTAAGTACATGTTTCCATAGACCAAGCTAAAAGTTTCAGACACCATAATTTACTTGAACTCAATCTAGAACAATCCATGAACTACTTGAGATTCATCAAATACTTCAACCAAGCTTCGCATCAACAAATACTTTAACTCAGGACAACATATAACCCTTGTTTGCATACTGATAAATGAAACTTACACTGTACTGCACCAAATCAAGTAAAAACTTGAACATATAAAGATAAAAGCATTATAATCCACTTCCCAAATCTGCACTACCTGAATCCAAATAGCAAAGAAACACATAGCAAATACATTTATCCCAATCCGCAAAAAGCATTGTTGAACAATTGGTTCACACACTGGTGAAAATATCTCACACTGTACAATCATCTAGAAACCAAAATTTTGAATGTAGCAACCTCTATCAACCTTGAATAACTTGTAAGATCTAAATAGGCATAACATCTACACAAAAATAATGTGGAGCAGAATACCAAAGCACATATGAACATTTGTACAACACAATTTACATTGCTTTTTTTTTTTTCAAAAGCACTTGGAAACCAAGTACTAGAACCATCATCTCAGCTCATTACTTCATACCAACTCATCTTCAGAAATATACAACAGAAAAAGAATAGCTCCATGTAATCACAACACTTCCTCAAGGTCTCAACTACACATGTACAACCTATTTTCCTCTTTTCACAATTTTCTCAATATCCTCAACATCTTCATCCCATAGTTGAAATCAATGATAACACCAGTCAAAAGACCTCCTATTGACATCAATGACAACACCATCATTCTTGCAACAATTTAGTATTTTGAGTCTAGTTTACTATTCTAATACCTAGATGATACTAATTAATTTTTAATAGGCATGTATCATTTTTACGACCATACCATGCACATGTACGAACACCACAACTTGACTTAAATAAAATTATTTTTATAATTCATTTTGGGGAAAGATGTTTAACAAACTAAATATTGATGAGAACATATTTTTTTATTTTTTCAAAAATAATTTTTTATATTATTTTTTTATTGGCCCTAATTGTTGTTTTTGAAAACCATCATGTATGGACACCATAATTTGACCTAAACTAATTGTTTTTTTGTTTTTTTTCACTGTATAGAGAATTTTTTGTAGATTGATGCCATATAATTCTTTAAAAAAATGAGAAAATTTAAAAATTTAAAAATAAAAAGCTTGACATTTCAAGTTTATGGACAAGTTTCCTTACAAATTAATTAAAAAATAGAAAACATAATCCAATCTAAAAAAAATTACATATTTGAAAACTAGACATTGTGATATGTAATGGGTTTTAATTTGATAAGCCAATTCTGAAAAAAAAAACAAAAACAAAAACAAAAAAATAAAAATAAAAACAAAAAAATCGTTAACTATATTGCCAAAGTCAGTTATTTCTCTTGACATTGCCTTAGTCTTTTAGTTGTAGGTCCAAGGCTAATGGTTGGGTTACCAATCCTTTCCTGAGCCTAAAACCAAATCAAAAAGCTGGTTGGGATTTTATTTTTTTAGAATGGGTACCCATTTAGGAATGAGATCCCAACCTAAGGCTTGGGATCCCATTCCTAAATGGGTGCCCATTCCTTTTGACATTTTTTTGGCCAAAACTTCCCCTCTTTGTGGACCTAACTTCTTGCACTTACCCTAAACATAGAATTAAATTAATACCCTCAATTTTGTCCCATTTTTTGGCAACATTATTGGGTAAAGGTATTAAAGTCCTGATAGTCTAATAAGTTGAGTTAGGATCAGTGCGTCATGGAGAAAGTCCACGTGATTTTTGACTTAGCTTAATAAACTACCCGTAATTTGCATTGTGTTAAATCATGTAGATGCATGAATCAAATTATAGATGAAAATGTAATTTTTTTAAACAAATTGTAGTAATTAGATCAATAAATTAAGAAAATCCAAAACAAGTAAGGCCACAACCTATGAAAAAAAAAGGAAAAAGAAGCTAGTTAAACCTAATGTTGAGAAATATGTGATTGAATCAACCACTATAGAATAAACAAGTGAGCAACCAAAATCAGACCTTAACTCACCACCTACTATCCCACTAGTAAAACTAGAGATACCCAAATCTTCAATTGTAGCCTCTAAGAAATATTTTAAGACTATCCCTCCTAAGTTTGAAAGAAAAATTGTAAAATCATACAAATTGTGAAGCGGTAGACCCCAAAAAATAAAAGACAACATAGTCCACCCTCATCTTATTGAACACCTTGGGCATTGGAAATGATGGTTGATGTTGATAGAAACAAAAAAAATAATGACCAAGCCTTAGCGAACAATGATCTCATAACATTTGAATTTCCCATTGTTAATCTTGAGGAGGAAACCCCCATGAAGAATATATCTCATTCAACTTTACCAATTTTTTGATGAATTTATGTTAAGGACCTTGACATGTTGTAGCCTATGATTACCAAAGTGATGCTAAAATCTTAAATTAGCTAGCTACACTAAAGAATGTTACGTTGTGATGGATCATAAGACTTGAAAGACACTCTATTTGTACATGGGATAATATGAAGAAATAATTTTTGATAAAATATTAGAATTATTGAAAAACAAAGGAAATTCATGATGTAATTTTTTGAATGTGTTTGCCATGTTTTTGACCTAGCCTATTTTTAAATTTCTAATGCGCCTTTGTACACTTTAGCCTTCCAAATCACAAAAATAATTGATTTTAAAATTTCATAAAATTTGGTCTGAAATCATTTGGCAGGGTTGATCCTAACCTTATTTTGCCCCATGGGACCAATTTTCATGCTAAAAATCCTTACCGTTTATGAGATTTTAAAATGTTAAGTTTCTAGTCAACAATTCACAAATGATGTTAAATCTTGGATTGTGTGCATCCAAAGTAGAAACATTTTTTTTTATTTTTTTTTAGAGGGTTCACAAATCATGTTGTTCAAATTTTATAGAAAACAAAGCTTTTAGTTGAAAGTTATGGAAATTTTAGTCTTCAGGCTTAAAGGGGGCTGAGGGAGTCTCAAGATTTAAATTTTCAATGAAGTTAACTATTGTCAAAATTTCACAAGGTTTCTATAACCACTACTATTCCCGGTAGTACTTTGGAGGCAAAAATAAAATAAAATTTAAATTTATTTCATCGACATCTTTTATTAGCCGATAGGCTATATATTGTATGCATGTTTGGTCAAACCCTGTCTCACGCTCCCATCAAACCGCTTGTCTAGGTTGTTTTACCACTTTACGGGTAAAATCTACCTGCAACATTAACTTCACCGTAGACTTACCTCTAGCAAAATAAACTCTACTTGCAACATTAACTTCATCGTAGACTTACCTCCAACAAAATGAAATTTTATGCTACATTTAATAGGATGAATGGTTGGACCAATCAGGAGAGTATGAAATCAAATGCATAGATTTTTAATAACTACACACTATCTCTTGAAAGATTTTGTTTTCCCTGGCAATCCTTCAGCTGGAAATTACATTTATTCATTTTGTGTTGCCTGAGAATATTAGTGTTTTTGCTTTTTCCACCGCCTCTCACTATTTTTACTTTTTCCATTGCCTCTGGTTTTCTACAAATATAATTATTTCTATAAGAAAAATAATATATGCAATGGTTTGCTACATTTGAGAAGAATTTGCAGTGGGTAAAGATTGTTGAAGAAGATTAGATACCAAAGAATTTATAGCCCATTGAAGAGAAAATAACAATATGTAAAACTTTTTACATTATGCATACTATTTTTTACTTCAGTATTTAGTATTTGTTTTCTGTATTCTAAATTACGTTTACTACAATTTACTTCTTTCCATCTAGATTTCACTATTTACTCACTCCTAGATTTCACTATTTACTCTCACTCCTACATTTAAAATTTAAAATAAAGTATTTATCAACCCGTAGAAACCTAACATTTGCAGAGTTTAATATGGGGAAAAAAGAATAAAAGGGTGATACCATCACCTGATCACTTAGACAACTTAGTTTAAGTTTTATAGAGAATTATATTTATAAACTTTAATCTTTGAGATTTCCACAAGCAAACATTTTTGTCAATTTATTTGGAAACAACTATTTTGTATCCTTTTTATTTGCTTCCCGATAAATTAACTAGATTTTTTATCGTGTTGGCTTGAAATACTTTTGTGTTTCCCCATAAAAATATTAAAAACAATAGACAACAACCCAAAAGTATTTCATAACAACTAAAAATGCCACGAAATCATGAAAAAAATAAAATTTCTAAGTTTTTGTTGCAAAACAGATTGTAAACAGGATGCCAAAAGAAATTAGTTTTCCAAAGGTCTCAGGTTCATTACACAATTGGCAAACAAAATAACTTCATTTCTTTAAATTATCAAATCATCCTTCTACCATTTTCCTAAATCAAATACATTTCAACCAAGCACAAGGCCCCCTTTTAGCAATAATGGGGATTCTAAAACAATACAATATAATTATGAGGGTTAGTATAATTGTTTGCTTTGTGCCTTCCTACAACAAAATCTTGAATCAATCAAACATGAAGAATTTTATTTAAAAAAATAATTTAACTCAAATCCCACACACCAATTTAGCCAAAGCATAAACAAAACAATATAATGTTGAACCAACACTCTGCTATGTTGTAGGAAAGATTCTTGGCCTCTATTTTGTATGACCTCTATTTTGTATGCCCTCGTTGAACTCCAAGTTGAGCTTCGAGGATGAGCATCCCTATGTCGCTACTATCACTTCCTTCTCATTAATATAGTAGCTTCTCATCTCCATGGCATATAAAATCATTGCTAACCCAAAGTCTCCACAGATGATTGACTTCTTTCTGCTTGAGATTTTACATGTATATCAATGTTGCTATAGCCACTTACTATGTCACATGCTAAGGAAACAAAATGAACACTACAATTTTCTAGCACATCCATCCATGCACAACCATGCATTAACACATTGCATTTTTTTCCTATGTTTTTTTAAGGGGTGACTAGAAGATATTGTCGGTGTTAAGTTGTTATTTGAACAATATAAAATCTATTTAAGTCTACTTTACGAATTGATACTCATTATCCACACAATTTATTTTTATTTGTACAGTTTTGACTTCTGGGTTGGTAGCTTGGAGACTTCTTTCGTTGATGTTTTTTGTTTTTTATTTGGTCATCTATTGTGTATGTGTGGTTAGAAAGGTGACAATTAGACTCGATGCTTCTGCTCTTATAGTTGTCTAGAAAGGCACGTTGTAAGATTTTGTGTCCTTTGAAAATGCATCTTTGCTCAAAGTCCTCCACTCATCCTTTGATTGGTTATAAATATATTTTCAGGACAATAAATTCGCTAATCTAAGTAAGACGAATAAAAATATCACTATTTTGAATAAGTGATAGCTTAAATTTCACTTTTCCACAACATTTCCCTAAATTTGTGTTAACCACTTAATTGGATATTGCTTGGTGTAGTACATTCCATTAGAGCCTAAATTTGGTGGTCAAACCTGTGTTTCAAGCCAATTTTTTTTGAACTATTATCCAAAGTTACCTTTCAAACATGAAAATATATTTTATTTTAAAAAGTATATAATAGATCATGTCTATATTTTAATATGATCTTTTTTATATAATAGTATTCAAATAAAATTAAGATTCACACAAACTGTATCATGTTGTATTTTAATATAGATGGGTAATAAACTTAATTCTTAGTTAACAATTATGTATTTTGTTTCTTTATTTCTATTTTTATGTAATTTTAAATTTATTTGTAGAAAAGTTGTTATTCATTATTTTAATAAATATTTTACTTAATTTTGCTTTGAAGGATATGATAATTTATGTTGTTTTAGTTTAATTACAATTTTAATGTTCAATTTTATAACTATTTAAATTATGTTTTCATTTAATCTATTTAATTTAGATGATACAAATTATATTGAATTTCTTTTAATTATTTACTTTTAATAGTACTATATTTGAATTGGAGTATAGTGTATATTATAAGGTTAAAGGTATTCATTTTTAAGGTAAAATCATTTAAAATAGTTTTTCTATTTTATGAACAAAATAGCTATCTTTCAAAATGGAAGTTACAGATAGCTTATAAATCATTACACATATAGTATACTCTTGACCATTTTAAGTTTTTTATTTCATTTAGGAATGGATAATTCTCATCAACCCAAAGAGATTATTGAGATTTCAAGTAGTTGATAGTTCACCTATTCTACCAACCAACTCATCTCCATCGATCAATTGGAATGATATTTCTACAAGCCCCATACAAGATTTTGCGAGTAACATAATAGTTAGTTTCCTTGACTTGCTACAACAAGCAAAAACCACTATTCCAAATGTGCAGAGTGTTAAGGACAATGACATTCAATTGATGGAAATAATAGTACATGAGTTCCATTCAACTTGCGAGAAGTTGGCTTCCTTTTACACTTTCCTTTGTGAATTGCAAGTTGATGAGTACTACGCATAAGGCAGTTCTGGGCACATTAAATAAGTGTTTCAAAATTACTTAAGTGATGTCTAATATACTTTTTCTTTATAGATGTATATTTAGTGTTTGAAGTAAACATGTAAATATTCCTTCCACCAACTTATGTATAGTTGGTTGTTTTTGAATCCCTACAAGGAATGTAAGGTCCTAAAAACTACAAACAAGGCAACTTGTCTTGCATCAAAAGTACATTTTGAAAAGTACTGGAGTATTATGTAATACACTTTTGGTTGAAAAATATATATACACTATGTGCTATTGTAAAAACATTTTAACTTTTTTCTTAGCTTTTACTTTTACTTTGTAATTCCCAAACATCAATTCTCTTTCATGGACTTCAAGGACATTATAGAAATGACCAATAATATTCTTGTTGATGTTATTGGAATAGTCATATATATGTGGACCCGAGCTCAACCATAAAGAGGAGGGATGGGACTGAAGTTCTTCAAAGGAGCATCAAGTTGATAGATATCTCTTCATCTACCATTAATATTACTTTATGGGGTCCAACTATTGAAAAGGAAGGTAAAAAATCCAAGAGATGTATCACTTAAATCATGTTGTTGTACTTGCAATAAAAAATGGTTGTGTCACTGAGTATAATGGAAAGGTCATAAGCACTTTGGAAAGTACCCACCTATTTATAAACCCAAGCATAGAGGAGGAAAAACAACTCAAATCATGGTTTGAACATAATGGGAATGATGTTACACCATCACATACACAACCTTTGGATGTACCTCTCCTAATTAGAAGAAAAAAAATTGCTAATATTGAAGAGACAACTACCAATGTGAAACAAACTGTCCAATGCACTCTAAAAGAAACAGTGCAATTCATAAAAACAAATTCATTTTGCTATCCATCTTGTCCCCTTGAATTAGATGGAAAACAACACAAAAAAAGTTGTGCAAAATGATGATTAAACATGGTACTATTCAAAGTGCAAAGCTACATCTGTCAAATGTACCTATAGATACATACTTCAACTAAATCTAGAAGATCATACATGAATATTATGGGCTATTTCTTTTGAAGAACTGGCCACCAAACTTCTTGGAATGTATGTAGATGATTTATACATGCTACAATTCAATCATGAAAAAGAAATTGAAGCCAAGACCATAATCAAGGAGTTTTATTCAACCAATTTCTCTTCACCACCACAAATTCATATGATTCAAGTGGTGTTCAAGAATGGGTACAATCAACTATCACAAAGGTTTATGAGCTAGATTTTGTTGGAGAAAATTCCTTACTGCTAAGTGGACTGTCTGATATATGTAATAATACTAGTGGTTCAATCTAGCTCGATTGCTTTTACAATGTACATAAAATTTTGTAGCATGTTAGTATACTTTATATACTCTTGTTTGAATGTATTTCAGTTCAAAGTCACATGTATACATAGTTCTTGAATATATTGTTATTATGAAAATAATGTGTTTGATATCTTCCATCAAATTATTTCTTTATATAGCCTACAAATCATATCTTAAATAATTATCAAATTAGAATGCTTGAAAAACTCTTTCAATACAATTGACATTTTTTCTCACTCATTTTTATCTTCTTTAATTCTATATGTTATTTTTAATTATACATGTGATGATGTTAGTTCCTATTTCCTTTATAGATGACGAGCTCTAACCATAAAAACCTACAATCTCATAAAAGAAGTCATGATTACTATATTCAACATAAAGAAGAAATAAGTATACATCATTATACGCAACACATAGAAAAATAGACAATACAATCCAATGCACCAACCTCTATTCATTCAAACCAACACAATGTGTAGCATATGAAGCTACAACATCCTAAACTAAACACCCTTTTGCCCAATGTTTGTCAATGGTTTCACAACAACCAAATAGGTTCACAACAATCACTGCATAATCTTGAAAATAAATCCACAAGCTTACCACAATCCAATAATAACTTTATAACAACTTCTAAAATATTTTGCATGAGAATAGATGAACTATCGAACTTTCCAACTTGCACGATTTGTAGTGAATGCTACCCTGTCATGCACACCAAATCAACATTTATAGTGGTCCAATTTGTATTAGATGCTTTCGTGAGAAAGGTATACATCGTTTCTCATCATCTAACTTTATGGAACCAGGAGTACAACCATTCAAGTTAAAAAATCTAACACAAGTGGAAGAAATTCTTAGAGCATGAGTTAATCCGATAATACAAGTAACCCATGCTGGAGGCTAATAAAAATATAGTGGTCACACAATTTGTTTCCCACAAGATATCAAAACAATAGAAAAATTCCTTCCACATTGAATTTCAAACTTGGATGTGTTGGTAGTTCAAAGATTCTATACAAAAGGTAACCATTATGACTGCTTCATAAGTAGAAGTCGTGTCTAGGCTGCATTGAAATATAAAATCACATATATGGCCCATGCTACAAATACGTTGAGGTAGATTTTGCATTGCTTGAACAACTCCCTGATACAAGTACAAATGTTTCCAATATGCTCCATACCATTAATGTTGACAATGAAAATATGGTGGCACCGAACAGTGCGTCTATGTTTTCTGTGGATGAACCTGACAATGAAATAATTCACTCATCATTTATGGCTAAATTACCAAATCAACACCATGAGCTAGAAATCATCAAAGAAACTTTGCGATTTAGAGATGAAAATGACACCATTATTGAGTGGCCACAACTTGACTTCGCTCCAGTAAATGAATATAATACTAAGGGCCTTTTAGACATGGATTTTCCTTCACTCTTTCCAAAGGGCATTGCACTACAATTACAACCTCGCTATAGACAAGTTGAAAGTATGTGTTGCACTTAATGAGGCTTCATGATAGTATATTTGGAAGCCATCCAAGATTTAGATATTTTATTTTGAAGCTTTTGATGTGCCACCGAAGCCAAGGTTTTGCTTCAATTTTTTTCAAGAAAAATTTTGAGGACTGCATACTAACCACCATTGACAGTCTTTGTCTCCATATACAACAATTTCCTGAAACTAAACTAGCTGAACAATTGATGCATTTTGGATCTTCCCTGAGAGGTATCCAAGCATATTGGAATAAGTGTCATGGTGAACTCTCGAACATGATCAACCAAATAGGTTCCTCCACACTCTTCTTTCACATTGAGTGTTGCAGATACTAAATGGCCTAATTTACACCAACTCTTTTCTAAGGGCACAACAACAAGAGTAGAAAATAATAAAGAGTGCATAGATAAAATTATTAACAACCCACATACCACATCCTTATACTTGCATCAACACTTCACAATATTTTGTGAAGAAGTCTTAGAGAAGTTTTTTTGTGCAAGTGACTATTGGTATAGATATGAATGGCAACATTGAGTGTTTACACATGTGCATGGATTCCTTTGGCTTGAAGGTGCTAAAAACATGGACAAACTTGACCGGATCAACCACATAAATGTAGAAATAGGAAAAATATTCTTTGAAAAATATGTCAGTGCATGGAACCCTTGTACTCTTGCCAAAAAAACTAACACACGACATTGTTCTTGACAAGATGATCTGTGCTTACTAAAAGCACCTGAAATATTCTCTACAAATATGCTTGTTGACTACAAAGAAATGATCAATCGTGTCCAAAGACACAACAAATGTTTTGAATCAAAGTGTTGTTATAGGGATCCTTGGGATGAATGTGCTCAATCTTCCTTGAGCTATGATGAAAATGGGAAAAAAAAATTACCTCTGCATGTAATGATGATAGGCTAAATATACATATTCTAGAAATGATTTCAACATGGAGAGCCAATATGGATTGTTAACCTGTTGTTTTGAAAACGCTTGTTTTAAAATACATTACAAAATATGCATCCAAGGCAAAAAAGAAAATTTGAAAGTTGTATTGATATCTTGACACGCATATATAGAAATCAAGCATCAGAAGACTAAGCCCTCACAATATACATAAATTTCATGTATGAGATTATTGCAAACTGTGATATAGGTGCACTTGAGAAATATGCCATGACACTTGTTGTATGCAACCGTGAGTTTCTGACACTTAATGTTGGTAAAAAGGTGTTCCATCAAATTCGAACAAACCTAAATGAAAATACTTTGCACGTGAGTTATCTCCAATCATACATACAACTTTCTCTTCAAATGGAGACAATAACACCCATTGAATCTATACGATCATTTTCATTTTCTTCTAGATGCAAAGGCTACAAGTGGAAAGAAAGAAAACAAAAGGAAATTATTGATGTCTTTCCTCAATTTAGTGTCATTCCAAAGGAGGGTTCTGAACATTTTGAGACATTTTGTTGGAGCGAACTACTTCTATACAAGCATTTTTGAAACATTGTCACAGATATAGGTGTCGACAAAGAAATAACTATTGCAAATTGGAAGGAAATGAATATACATAAATATTTTGTGTGGAATATTGACTGTGTAGTCAATACAGAGGTTAATCATGAAGAGGAGGAGGAAATAGAAGATGAAATTGATATAGGAAAGACAATACAAATGAATGAATGGGAGTTGTTATCACAAATGGGTCTTGCTAGTGGTGGAATTCGTAATTCCCTTGAAATGCTTGGAAGACATGACTTTGATAATATCAACAAGTGGAATGAGTGTACAATACCTCAAAATTTGCATGACATTGCAAAACATTTCATAAGCACAAACAAACTATCCCAACAAGATGCCCAAACAACATTTGAATTTAACAATCTCCCATATCCATTCTCTCCCAAACAACAATTCACTCTTGCCATTGTTCTATTTAAAACATTACAATGATAGTTCATTCAATAAACCCTTACACATGATCATACAAGGAACAACAGGTACAGGAAAATCCTATCTTATTCATTTCATTAGACATTCACTTTGCAGTTTAGTATCAAAAGAATATAGCCCACTCCTTGTTGTTGCTCCTATAGGAATTGCAACATTCAACATACATGCATCGACTATCCATTCAGCCCTTAAGATTTCGATAAAATAAATGCAACCATTCAAGGGTCAGTCACTTACAACTTTTCAATAGAACACGAAACATAAAATACCTCCTTATTGATGAGATGAGCTTCATAGGCCCAAGAACACTCTTGAAAATAGATAGTAGGCTACGTGAAGCTTTCCCCCACCATCAACACTTGTGTTTCGGTGGGACATCTATCATTCTTGTAGGTGACTTGACACAACTACCCCCTATTATGGACAAACCCATCTACACATCACATTCAAATGTGAAAGATCTATGGAAACAATTCACTATAATTGTTACATTAGAAATGATTTTTCGTCAACAAGGGGACACTCAAACGTAAATTCTACTTTCGACGAACTCTACAAAATATTTGTAATGCAAAACCAACTAAACAAGATTGGAAACTACTAATGAATCACACAAACACATTACTATTGAACAATGATAAAAAAATATTTTGACCAATCAATGCACCTATTTCCTACCAATGATTTAGTTGGAATACACAACAAAAAAATGCTTCAACTGTTACATCTTACTGCACTTAGTGTTGCAAAAAAAACAACCACAAAATCAAACATTGATAACAATGTTGACCAACTTCCCCAAGAACTCCTACTTTGTAGAGGCCAACACATCATGTTAACTACAAACCTATGGACTCAAACGGGCTTTGTCAATGGGTCACATGGAGAGGTCTTAGATATTGTTTACGCAGCTACCTCTAAACCACCAAATTTACCATTGTATGTAGTAGTAAAGTTTGACACTTACAATGGCCCACCTTGGAACATAAATGCCCCAACAACTATACTAATAACACCTATATCTTTAGGTACTCGTAGAAAAATACCACTATGCATGGCATGGGAAATTACTATACATAAATCCCAAGGATTAACACTCAACCAAGCAACACTTGATATAGGTACAAAAGAAAGACAAGGCTTAACTTTTACAACTCTATCTAGAGTGAAATTAATAAATGACCTTAGGATAGATCCACCATTTTCCTTCAATCAATATTCAAGAATGAAAAACAATCCATACACAATTATCAGGAAAAAGGAAGAGTTTCAACTACATCTTCTCTCATTATGATGAGTGCAGTTAGACATATGGAATTTCACCCTTCTCAACATAAAATTTATTTGTTTTATTTTCCTTACCATCTTTATACAATATAAATTACTATTTGTATCCTTACACAAATATTCATCACATGCAGGTGGATTTTCTAAATACACATACTTTTGCAACAACTACTTTGATCATGCTACCGATATGTTTTCTAACCAATAACTACTTTCACTTTTAATGCAACTTTTACTGTTCAACTTATGGTAGCTTTGTAATTGTGGTGTGGGTCTGCTAACTTCTTCTTTGACTGTGTAGGAACTTAAAGAAAATATAGGAAAAGGTAATGTGCCAGATCATTCCATACTATCATAGAGAATCATCAAATACAAAACCACAACTTGGAATAGCTGCAAATCTTTTGTTCAATTTCCAATCTCCAAATATGTATTATAGACATTTTGTATATATTTTACACTACTCTTCTTTTCATATTTACACAAAATAAAGGAAAAAAAAAAGAGATGGCGAAAGTTAACGACTTAAGAGAACTTCTTTAAAGATGTGCATTGGTAACCCATTGAAAACCATGAAGGAAAGTTTTAAGTGTTGTTGGTATCTTTGCCGATAAGAGTTATAGAACTCCATGGTTTCTCTGACACCAGAATGTGAAGACACGGCTTAATATCCGGTAACAAAGAAAGGACATCCGCCGAAGTATGATAGTAGAGAATCATTATAAGCTCTAAAGGATTTCAAGCAAATACAGTTTGCATACGCGACATTGTTACAAGCAAAAGGAAAAAAAGTGTTGACACTAATACTGTACGCTTCGGAGGAACTCAAGAATGATATGGTGTAATTGGTCAAAGGAAATGTTGATTATGTCCTCAATTCTAAAGGACCAAAATCTGTATTTCACCTTCAAGGGGCAGAAAAATTATTAGTATGTGGCGTTGATAATCATTCCAAGTTTTATTATGATTCACATTATTCAAGTACTAGAATGACTCTTTACTATCTCGTTTCAATGGAACCTTTCACAACTCTGTAGATTCAATTACATGGTGCGAGACGTTTTTCATGGCCGATTAAATTGATGATTACATGCTTATAAGTTCTTACGATAGCAATCATCAAGGGGAGTCTCATATGTCTATCCTCAGTAAAGAACACAATTCATACCGATTTCCAAAACATTGTTGCCGCCCATGATTTGTCTGACAAGAACGCCTTAAATAGGTATTATCTCACCAAATGTAATAGGCTTCAAATCGAGCATGAAACAGATTTGTTAATGATGCACTGGTATACTTGCAAATGTTCTTCATCAAAAATCTTGATGACCCATTTATTAAGAGCAATTATGGAGTGATATTTTTTTAAATGGCTTGAGGTTGGGGTTTTGGATCGGTATACCCATCTTTGGGAATTTGGAAACGCAGACAGAAGTACCTCTAGAAATATGATCTTTACGCTCCCATGATTTCAAGGAATGCACAAGGTATCTACTATAAAGTGTGCTTGATTGGTTATAAAAACCATAGAAAATGTCGACATAAGAAAACCGGTGATATTCGTTGCAAGTGCAGATAACAGTTGGAAAATAATGGTGATGCTAAATGAAACATTCTGGAAATAATCTTACACCATAATAATGAACACGGTATGAGCATGTGTATAGGTTATATCGAGGAAGATTATAATACTTCCATACTCATCCAAATGATCGGTTCAAAGTTTCCGAGTTTGAAGTTTTTGTCTCCCACAAGAAACTATAATATACTCCAATTACTGGTTTATGAGGGTATAATTTTTTTGTCGAAAGTTCCTTATGTTGCTTAGATACTAATGGCTAGTCAAACTTAAGATCCAGTTAATTTCCCCTCTTATAACATGCCAATTGGACATTGCCCCAAAAATGTTGGTTGCTGAGATACTCACTTGTGACCCATTACCGAGGATAAAGATTGAATAATTTCATTTGCGGGAAGATAAATCCACATAAGCCAAGCTATGGTATTTAATAATATTGGAACCAATGAGGATCAATGGTAGCAACCTTGCTCATTCTGATTCACAGAGAAGAAGGAGGAAGACTCTCTGAATAGCCCAGATATTCTCTGTTTAAACACGATGGATTACAATATGTTGATCGGGCATTTTGTATTCATCCTTGCTGCCAGGCGTTGAGGCTATCATTAAATCTGAAATAGAAAAGAGTTGCAGTGCAGTGCAGCGTAGTTCCTGCCAAGTGATGGCAGGGCAGTTTGATAGACTGTGGATTGTTACAAAGAAAAGAACAAAAATAGAATTTAAGCCCCTTGAATATGATGTTTTGGCATCATCCATATCAGATGCATTCTGCATCTCTTGCAAAAGGAGCTCTATCCAATCAGAAGCATGCGGAAGGTTTACATTATTATCAGCGCTTTGCTTTTTATAAAAGCAACGCTTTATCAATCAATAAAATATGTAACAATAGAAATAATATATATATTTATATATATATGCAGCATATATTCACTATACACACATATAACTTAACATGTTATTATATATATATGTATATATATCAACTCAAATGATAATAAATATATATCATTTGATATTCAAATGCATAGGTTTATATCCATTTACTATTCAAATTATTTTCACATTACCTAAACATTCATAAAAGCAATAATATCAATTGGCATATATTCATTAAATATATATACATATATATACATGTCACTTTATCCATTCAATGTTCCCGTGCATATGGGTAATTTCGCCCATAGCATGTGTAGATACGTCTATCTACATATACTTATGTATGTGATTACTCATGTGTATTAGTTCATCGTAGACATGTGTATATGTATGTATATATACATTCCATGTATGTATCTCATCGATTGCACTTATAAGGGAAGTACTCAAAAACACAAAGAAACTCAAACACTTATTTCAAGCATGACTTCACAAACAAAGAAAACCTCTCCTAAACAATCCATACAAATTATCTTACCTTTTACACGAAACTATTGACTTAACTATTCTATTAGTGAGTGTGTAAAATATTAGATTAGACTCTCCTAAGGGTTTCTAGACCAAAATCCTTCTCTTGAGTGATACTTCCCCTCCCTTTCGAAGGCATGAACCTGCACCTGCAACCAACTCAAGTCACATTTGCAAAGGTAGTCAATTGATCACAAAACAATCATTTGCAATATATATTCAATAGTCAGAATAAGACACATATATATAACATCATTTTGAATCAACCCTTTATTCATTCTATTTCCAATGATTCATATAAACAAAGTACATTCACTTTTATTTCCATCAAAGTTACAAACACACACACACACACATATGCAAGTATTTCATCTAGCTAGGTAAAAGTAACTAAGTAAATATACTACGGGGTGTAACATATCCCCCACTTATGAATCATCATCCCTGATGATTTTATGTAGCAAACATAAATAAAACATAGCATAATAATGTTTTCAAGAACTCTCAAAAGCATGTAAAACACGTGGAAACTTTTGCTCAATTTTAACGTAGTCTTCCCAAGTATCAAAATCTTTTGAGTATTGGTCCCACTGGACTTTGCACTACAAAACCTATCTATTATGTAAGCGAAGCTTATGCATTCCAAGCACCTTAATAGGTTTGATTGTTATTACTCACGGTCCTATACTTGTAAATCTTTTCCAATCATGACATAATTAGCACTTGGTATACTTCTTTGGGTATTAGACATGAAAACATGCATCCGGGAAAATTTTGGTGGAAATGCTACTGTAAAGCAACATGATTTACTTCTTCAAGGACCTTAAATGGACCTACGTATCACAGAGCTAGTTTAGACAACTTTCCAAACTTGATGGAACTCTTTTGAGGTTTTACTCTCAACAACTCTTTTTCCCTACCTCAAATGTTCTACGTACTCTTTTAGAATTTGCATAGTTTTTATGTCTATCATTGGCTTCAACTAGCCTTTGCTTAATAATTATGACTTGCTCTTCCATTTCTGACATCTCTAGTCCAAGACTTATCCTATCCTCAAGCTTATCCTATCTTATAGGAGTTCTACATTTTCTACCATATAATGCTTCAAAAGGATCTATCTTAATCATGGAATGATAGGAATTGTTATACAAAAACTTCACTAAAGGCAAGTAATATTCCCACTTGTATTGTTGATCCATGCAATACATTCTCAGTAGATCCTCTAAAATTTGATTCACCCTTTCAGTTTTCCCATCTGTCTCTAGATGATATGAAAAACTTATATTCAATTGAGTCCCAAGTGAGGTAAACAAGGTTTTCCAAAACCTAGATGTCACACGAGCATCTTGATCTAAAATAATCTTTTCATGGATCCCATGTAATCTAAACACCTCTTGCACGAATTTATGAGCTATGAAAAAAGCTCCACCCATCAAATTTACAGGAATAAAATGCGCTACTTTGGTAAGTTTTTCCACTACCACCAAAATTGCATTGTGATTATTTCTCAACATAGGAAGACCTTGCACAAAGTCCATAGTAATGACTTGCCATTTCCTCTCAAGAACATCATGCAGATACAAAAGACCTGTTGGGTGGTGATGTTCAACTTTCACCCTTTGACACTCTAAGAATCTTGCTACAAATTTAGCAGCATCTCCTTCCATCCCTTTCCAAAAATATAATCGTTTCACATTAGCCAACATCTTAGTCACACCTGGATGTCCAGAATATGGTGCTTCATGTACCCTTTCCATACCAGATTTCTCAACTCTTTAGAATTAGGCACATACATTCTTCCTTTAAACCTTAACAATCCACTAGGTTCAAAATGAAATACTTCGTACCTTGCATCTTGCGAATTATCCATGAGTGCTTGCTTAAATTTCTCATAGTACTCATCACTTTTGGATTTCTACAATACTTGACCCTTGAAGTCAGTTTGAATGGACACCATTGAGGTGATATGCCTTCTACAACTTAGAGCATCAGAAACCCAATTTTCTTTTCCCTCAATGTAGTTGATATTGAAGTCATAATCATATATCAACTCCAACCATCTATGTTGTTGTGCATTCAAATTGGGTTGAGTGAACAAATACCTAAGACCATGGTGATCAGTCCTTAGTTCAAATGAATTTCCAAGCAAATAATGTCTCCACATTTGCAATGCATGAACTATTGTTGCTAACTCTAAATCATGTGATACATAATTTTACTCATAAGATTTCAATTTTCTTGATTAATATGCAATGACCTTCCCTTCTTACATCAAAACTCCACCTATTCCCTCTCCTGATGCATCTGTAATGACAGTGAAGTCACCCTCCAGATCCGATACTTTCAATATCGAAGTCATAGTCAACTTCTCTTTGAGTAGGTCAAATTTGTTGCTTGACATTTTCCATCCACTCAAACTCCTTTCCTTTCCTTTGCAATGAAGTGATAAGAAATGTTATCTTGGAAAAGTTTACAAAAAACTTCTGATAGTAGCCACCCATGAAACTTTTGACTTCAGGTATATTTTTAGGTATTGTCCATTCTAACACTATTTTAATTTTTGTTGGATCCACCAAAATTCCCTCAGCCAAAATTACATGACCCAAATACTACACCTTCTAAAATAAAGTACACTTAGAGAGTTTTCCATACAGTTTATGTTCTCTTAACCATTGGAGAACTACCTCTAAATGTTTGCAATGTTCCTCTTCATCCTTGGAGTAATTTAAGATATCATCCAAGAATAATAAAGAAAAACTATACAAACAATCCCTAAAAACATTGTTCATTAGGTTCATAAATGTTGTAGGTGCATTAGTAAGTCCAAAAGGTAAGATTGTGAACTCATAATGCTCATATCTTGTTCTAAAGGCATTTTTGAATATGTCCTCATATTTGATTCTAAGTTGATGGTAACCTGATCACAAATTAATCTTTGAAAACACAGTCGCACCTCTTATTTGATCAAAAATATCATCAATCCATGGCAATGGATATTTATTGTTTATCATAGCTTTGTTAAGCATCTGATAATCAATGCGCAAACATAGTGTTCCATCCTTCTTCTTCACAAAGATCACTCTAGCGCTCCCCAAGGTGAGACACTAAGTCTTATCAATCCCTTTGATAACAACTCCTCCAATTATGCCTTGAGTTCTATTAATTTTGTAGTAGTCATTCTATAGGGTGCCTTGGAAATAGGTTCAAATCCTAGAACAATGTCAATAGAGAAATCAAATACCCTCTTGGGAGGTTATCCAGGTAGCTCATCTGGAAATACATTTAACAAATTTTCATAGAATTTGATACTTCTCTATATCTATTTCTCTAGATTCCACCATTTCTCCTTCTTCAATATCTAGAGAATCTCGTGGTTCACAATCCATGACATTATCTTGAAGAGTGACTTCCTTAAGTTCTTCTATTTTGACAACATATAGTTGTTAACCTTTCTTTTTCACCCTAATCATTTGCATGGTAGAAATTTGTCACAATTTAATCTCTCTTGGTGTTCCTTGCAATGCCACCCAATTTCCTAAATCATCAAGACACTCTACTACCTTGGAATGATAATTCACTTTGGCTTTATGTTTCCATAGCCAATTCATTCATAGAATGACATCATAAGATCCTAGGGGTGCTACATACAATTTCAATTCAGTTGAGAAACTAGGAAGTTCTACCGTGGCTTCAAACAAGCATTACTTCACCATTGCTCTTGTCTGGTTTGCATGCTACACAATCCAAGACTTTTCCATAAATCCAAATTTTCTAGATATTTGATTAACTACTCTAGGGAAACAAAAATTTTAGTTGCTCCAATATCAATAAATATAGATATAGGCATACCAAACAAAATACCTAGAGTTTTCACTGGCATACCTGATATTCAGCTTGTCAATTGTCCATGGCTGCATGGATCTTCTACTAGAATGTAGTTTGTTGAGGAGGAAGATATTTTATGTTTGTTTGAGATCCAGAAGACTTGTTGGGACATTGAGCAGCATAATGATCCCCTCCTCAAGTAAAGCATCCTTTTATAGGTCCCTTCCTTCTTGCAGACTTGTCAAATTGATTGACATTCCCTCCAGTATTGTTGAAATTGTTGTTGTTGTTTCCTTGGCGATCTCTTCTTGGTTCATTCCAGTTGTTACAAGATCCCTTATTCTCCTACCTTTGAGATTCTTTGGCACCTGATTTACTTGAGACCCACCAAGCTTCTTTTGGTTTCTATTCTCCTAATAAGTTGAAATGTCTTTAAGCTTCTACTCTTGCTTGACTACCTTTTCATATACTAGATCCATAGTTTTTGGACCATATACATCCACTTCACCTCGAATTGAACTATTTAACCCCATGATAAACTTTCTAATACAAAAATGTTCATCCTTCTGGTACATTAGCATGTACTTTAGAAACGAGTGAAATTTTCCCAATAATCGTTCATTGACATATCACCTTGTCTCAAATTTTGAAAATCAGTTAACTTTTGATCATAAAAGAGTTGGGATAGCCATATTTTTCAAAATATTTAGGCAAACTCATTCCAAGTTAGGGTTAGAGAACTAAGATTAAGTTCCATCTTTTTGTTCATCCACTAGTTAGAAGCTTCTTTCACTAACTAAAATGCACCCCAAACAAATTTGGTAACCTCAGAATAGTTTCTAATCTCAAAATATTTTTCCATTTTGATTAACCAAGCCTCAACATCATCTCCATTGGTGCTTCCCTCAAATTTTGGCAGGGTAACTTTTCTCATATCTCTGGACAATTCAGCTACCACATGTTCCCTTTTGCTACTTTCAGATTTGGATAGAGATTCATCTTCCCTATGTTGATTTGATTGATTAAGGTCATGAGAATTTTCTTCCTCATCCTCATTAGGTATTTCTTCCTCTTCACCTAATGGATTTTCCTGGTCTTCTTTTTCTTTCCTTTTTACTTCTTGTTTAATATTTTCTATCCTTTCCCTAGTTTCATCCATGATGATCAAGATACGATCCAACTTGGTTTCAGTGTTATTTGGAACTTGTCCAACTTCCTGAATTTCTCCAAGATTCATCCTTTTTCAGCATCTTTTCAAGAAAAAATTATACCTAAAGGTTCATCTATATTAGATCCTATCATGGTTTACTTAATATATTGAAAACTTTTTAAAAGAGAAAAAATTCATATACAAGAAATTCTATTTTTCTCACAAGTTTTGATATAGAAAATAACTTTTCATTTATTCTGAAGGATTTCAATTTCCTTTTATTTACATTGAATGAATATTCAAGAGGATAGTATCCATCGGATTCGCTCTCAAATACATAGCTTAAGGGGGTATACCCTTTAGACTTTTTTTATTATCTCTAATTTGTTCTTCTCTATCCCAAAAAGGATAGTATCCCTCATATTTATCTTCCGGTAAATAATTATGAGGTACATAACCTTTTGACTCACCACTTGAGGCTATAACAATTATTTCAGCCATGGGTAAAACATGAGGATCTCTAAACAACATACTGGACTAACACTACATTCTAAGAGCATATCCCTAGAAAGTGATAGTGAATCTTACTTTGCTGGAGAGATAGGAGGTAGATAGTTAAAATTGGCTTCATTCCTCATCCTTCTCTTCTCTTGGCTAATTCGTGATAGAGTGTGACTAATTGTCTCGATATCACTTAGCCAAACGATGTTGTCATAGTTTTTTCCTTCTATAGTATGAATAAGGGCTTCTTTTTCCTTCTTAGCCCTTAGGTGACACTCATTCCCGATTGCTGAATTTCTTGCAGTTAACCTGAGTCGCACCATCCTAGCACAAGAATTTACCAAACATCAGTATTCACATAATGTTGGAAGGGAAAACATAGTGAGCATATAGGTTCCAGAGCTAAACCTGGTAGATTTGATACCACATGTAACATGTCCCTTTTTCTACACAGTAATTTTTCCTATGTTTTACCACAACTTTTCTCTAATGACAATCTACATAGCAATAAAAAATTTATTTTCAAAACAAGATAAAATACACACATGATAGTAACAAATATTTTTCTCATATCATTCAATGATTTGTACAATATTTCCAAAGAAATGATTTCATAATTCAAATACAAAATAAATTTTTCATCTTTCAAGAAATAGATACAAGTTACATACATATCTCATCTGAGCTCCATTGGCACTAGAAATATATATGATCCAGGAAATCCCCTTTCCAAATTGGATAATACTAGCCTATCCCAAGCTGGTGTTGTGATCCACATAACTAGAGCTTTACCATTCTACACATCTATGTTCTACATGTATGATAATCCTGAACTAGCATGTATAAAGGTAACACAATGAACTGGCGGTGTAACTAGTGGAATATTACACCACTTTGGCCAAAGTATTCATCACCCAATACTTTGAGTGGATGTCACATGCTCACCCACCATTCTAGCTCAATTTTTTAAGATCAAATATATTCTATGTATAGGCAATTCCCTCCATAGGATAATCTACAACCCCAGGAACAACCTATATAATCAACATAATCTATGACTCTTCTACTAGGTTAAACATGTGTTTCCATCACCTTCCAATTTAAGTCTAGCTATAAGTTATAAAGACCTCACTCTATTGATAACTTTATACTATATGTACATATTTAGGTAAACAATTACTCCTTAATATAGAGTATGTACAATCACATCAAACAATAGAGAATTCCAATAACAACAAATGATTATCTATTCTCAAATGCATACAAAACAATCTTTTCCTAAAGTTTATTACTTTCCAAATATCAAACTAGTATAATATGATCAATTGAAATCAAGTAAACATAAAAGAGCAAGATTCATCATACCTGTAAGTATTAGGCTCCAATTGATCAAGTTGCTTTCCAATCCTAGCCTCCACAATCAACTTGTTACTTGGCAACAAATCTCCTCTACACTTTCCCAAACTCCCTCACCAATTCTCATGACAATAAAACTCTTACAATTTCACTCACACTCTCACAAAACTCAGGAAAGACATAAGAGCTCTCAAAAAAATATAGTAGAGTGAAAATTATGTGTCCCTTTGAGGTAATGAATGCTTCTATATATACACAAAAATCAGCTTCCCAAGGCTAGAAACTTGGTGGATGGATTGAAACTTCTCAGTTTTGCATGGTTAGACTGAGCTTGGAAAAAAAAAGATGATAGACTTAAAACACATTACTCAACAAATTAACACAACAAATCATTTCTCTAAATGACATTGAGAATGCATCAGAGATATACAAGGTAACAGGTTAAACAAGTCGACTGATTCCATTCCAACATTCTCAAGACTTATTCTCCCATTTACTCAGGTTTAAATCATTGTATAGAGCTTCTAAAATAGACTTCTAATTCAAAGAAAATATTCATAGTTTGGCACCACATTATCCTCTTATCGTGATTTTGGAGTTTTGTAGTCTTTGAAAAATTCAAATCTTTTAAATCATTTGCAAACAACATTATAATATATGTTGACCAAGTCTCATATATGTCATGCACCTTCCATTATACACAGTGTTCAATATGCAAGAATATTCAATCATTATATATGTTATTATTGTTGCATATATGTGTGCTTTATTTGTTGCACCATTTCACTTTATAGAATGTGTTGTATATACTATGGTTTCATAGTATGCATAAGGTTTACATTATTATCAATGCTTTACTTTTATAAACAATGATTTATCAATCAATAAAATGTGATAACACTACCAATAATATATATATATGCTTTGCATATATTCACTATACATATATATACATATATGTGTGTATATATATAAATAACTTAACATGTTATTACATATATATGTATATATATGAAACCTTGAAAAGAGTCACTCTATGTTTTGGGAGATAGAACAACCAATTTCCTACAAGTTTCACTCAAGGAAACCTTAGAGATCTCAATCAAGGGATAGAATGAGGGAAAGAAATCTGCAATAAGGTGTCCTAGGGTGTGATTCAAGATTGAAAGGGGGTTCACCACCAAGAAAAGGCTTGCAAAGACAAGAAATGTAAATGATATGCAAAACTTAAGTAATTGACCTAGAAATGAACTCAAATCATAACAGTAAACTAGAGATAAATAGAGGTGCACCTAGAAACTGAAGAGGTTTGAATTGAGGTATGAAATCCTAGAAATAATGACTTTTGAAGTGCATTTGGTCTCATACGCTAGTTACAGAAAATGCCTAGAATATGGTATATTGGGACTCATACGCCACAAGTGGTGATTTAATCCCAGTGTTAGGATTCATCTAAAACTTTGATATCCTCTTAGGTTCTCTTGTAGCTTCTCTCCTGTCAATTCTTTGAGTCTGAAACACTAAATTGTAATCTGTAGGTTACTTTTCATGATCTTGCAATGTAGATGACAACTTTGAAAACTTTTCTCTAATCTTGTTCTTCAATAGATCTTCAACCTAAGTCACCTAGATCTACAATCACACATCAAAGAGAGGGGAAAATGTTGTTTTGTTAGTGGATAGGGGTTTTCCTTGGTCAAACCCCATTTTGCTAATCAAACCTTGAAATGAATAGAAATAGAATGAAGGAATGATGAATGAACAAATAAGCTACATTGCAACTCACCAAACCCTTGAACAAAAGGCTGCAATCTTGTATGTAATGGCTAGCATGAATGTGGATCTTGACTCTTGCTTGAAGGATATGGATCTTGACTTGAATGCTTTCTTAAATCATAAAACCCTACATCACAAATGTTAGCTAAAAAAAAAACATGATGCATGATGACTTTGACATGATGCTTGATACTTGAATAATGCTCCAAAATGCTTGATAATCACTCTTGAGTTCTCTTAAATTCTATAATACTTGATCTTAAAAAGTGTTAGATGACTTGTGAACTTGCTAGGAGAAAATGAGTGAAATAAACTTGTATTTATACTTGTTTATGCCAAATTTCCCAAAATTACAACACTACAAGCTGACATTAGATCTAGGAGAATAAAACCCTGCCAAGAATTTGAATTTAAATTAGGTCTAAGCTAAGCGGGACTCATATGCCAGTTGTGGCATATGAGTCCCATTAGGCTAAGCTTGGGACACATTTTTCAAGAAATGCTTAGTTTTATGTGAAATTAAGATCCAAGCCCCAAAACCTAGGTGGGACCCATACACCCAAGGTGGAATATGAGTCCCAGATCACTAAATATGGACCATACAATCCAAAATTATTAAATTTGTATTGGTCATTTGATATATGTTGGGATTATCCTTGGAAAGATGCATTAAATAAGGCTTATGGATGCAAAATAAGGCCAATTAAGGCATAAAGAAGCCCAATTATAGCAGAGGGCCCAAACAAGTGTGAAAATGTAAAGGGCTACATTTTTCTACACTACATTTAGCCCCCACTTTAATGAGAGGAGGAACTTGCTTCAAACTCACACTAAAGTAGACAAAATCGCATTAAGAGGAGTCTAAGTGTACCAATGCTAGCAAGATAGGATGAAAATGATCAAGAGGGGTGATCAAGCCCCCAGGATCAAGATCCCATGGAAAACCAATGTAGGCACAAAAGAAAACACATGAAAATAATGTAAGGAGCACCAACAATGCACAAGCATACACTACCAAAGACACAAAGAAGAAAGAAAAACAAAAACAAAAACAAAAGGGGTGGATCAAGCTTCGACTATTTGTCCTGCATGTTGTGGATCAAATCTAGGTTGTTTGTCTAAGAAATATTACAAGTGGAACACGATGTCAACTATGCAAACCAACGCATGCTCACAAGGGCTAGTGGAATCTCAGGCCATCCACTAGGTGAGCCCCCAGCAAGACACATATACATGCGGCCGATATGTGCTCACACAGACAAGAAAGTCTCTATGGGAAAGTTGCACCTAAGTTAAAATCCCATACACACAACAATACCAAATCTATACCTCCTAATAACTTTGATAATGTGCCACACAACAATAAACTTCAATCTTCATGATGCAAGAAAAGCTTCCTATGCTTGATACTCATGAACAAACAAGATGGCACCATGAAACCCAAGCAAAAAGTGTATTGTGTGTGTACAGGAATTGTACATATAACTAAGGTGTAAATGCAAAATAGTGTAAAAGGAGCGTTCAAAGGAGTTTTTTCTTAGTTCATGGGTCTTAGCAAAGAATGTTTAATGTCTGAAATTGACCAATCCAAAGAATAGAAGATTCACAACAGGGATGTAGTGTAGCATCAAACCACTAAGAGGAATATAATATGCTAAGAGAGATCACACTCTTGAAGGACATCACAATCAATGTCACCACAAAGTGAAAGATGCATCACATGAAGTAGGAAGAATACACAATGAAACATGAGAAATGCAGAAGAAATAATGTCAATGTATGCCCCCACTTTAAATAAATTGCTAAACACCATGTTTTGATCAATTACTTTAAAGTAGCAAATGATAAATACTAACAATAAAGAGGTCATAAGAGCTTATTTGGAAATCCCTATACCAAGTCATATGTTACCAAATAAATCTATGTCATGAAAAGGGAGGGGTTTCCCCCAAAATGAAATCAAAAATCACATAGGGATCCATGGATTTGAGAGTCAGGTATATTTTTGCTACAATGTTTTTTAAGAGGCTAGAACATAAATGCGTTCCCCAAATACTCATAGAATATTAAGAATGACACAAAGAGGTGAGAAACAAAGTAAAACCTTCGAGGTCAACATAAGAAGAGACTTAAATGTCTTGACACCTTATAGTCCCCAAAAGAAATGAGAAAACACAAGACAAAGAAAAGATGAAATATATAAAGAAATCTTTTTAGGTCCAATATGGAAGAGACCTAAGTATCTCGGCCTTGTATCATCCCAAAAGGAAAACCTAGAGACAAGAAAAAGTCAAATTAAAATATTTGGGTCAACATGGAAGAGACCTAAATGTCTCTGGCGATCTTGGTAATTACAAAAGGAAAAAAAGAACAAAAGAAAAAGATAAATTAAGAAAAAGATTTTTGGAGTCCAACATGGAAGAACCTAAATGTCACTTGACACCTTAAATCATCCCAAAAAGGAAAACACAAGACAAATAGAAAGATAAAATATTTGACATAGAGAAGAATGTAGATACAAATAGAGGAATTCCACAAAGAGATACATCAAATAGAATAGCACGGGGGATCACATTACACACATGCAATCACATGAAAAATAAAATAATGCAAAATACTAGCAAGGCATATGCAAGTCATCCTATAGTAGTTCGTCTACATCCCAATCTTGTTCATCATATATGGAAGGCGGACAACTAGCCAAAGGGACAATAGCAAGTGTCGAACTAGGGTCATTACCAAGTTCAACACGCTTCCTAGGATAATTATCGTTTAAGCTCATAGAAGAGGAAAACAATGTATTCAATTCATTATGTACTTCTTCATCAATTTTATCAATGTCATCATCGTCATCCAAGTTAATCACAACGGGATGTAGAATGATAATGTCCAAAGAAGGTTTTAGCTCTTGTTGCAGTTTAGGATATTTATGTTGCGACAAAGAGGGAGGCTCATAGTGTATTGCTTCAGTCAAGTTTGGATTTTCATTTTCATTATTATTTTCATCATTCAACCTTCGAGCAAGGGCACAACGTCTACACCTATGCTCTCTAGCATTTTTATTTCTTTTTGTATAATTTTCAAGTTGCATTTGTGTAGGAGTGGGTTTATCAACCATAGGTTTATTTTCTTCCCTAAGGGGAGGAAAGAAAGGAATCATAGGAGGTTGTTCAACCACATTTTCCTTAGCTTTGTAGACTTGTTTTATTTTAGGAGGTGTGACAGGATTGGTTTGGTTATCTCTTGGTCTTTTGTAGGAGATAGGAAAAGGATTTTTCTTAGGTTGATCTTGGTTGTTTGGAATGTCTTTAGATTCAATCATAGTTTTGTCAAGGATGGTAGGCTCAATAATAGGTTGAGGCATGTGTCTAAGGGATAGTTTTGCTATGAATTTCACCTTAATTTTTTTATAGGATTTGAAAAACAAGTCTTCACGAGGTTTAATAGGTTCTATAGGCTTGGGCCAAGAGAAATCTAATAAAAAGTTCCCACAAGAATACAAAGGATTAAAGCCACTATGGTGCACAGTAAATATTTCATTTTCAAAGGGAAACTTTAAGCATTTATGCACAACCGACAGGATGGCTTCCATAGACCATAGCCATGATGTAGCAAGCTTCACATAGAATTGATCTAATGTTGAAATGATGGAGGAATGAGACTTTTATTTTTCTGATCCTATTTGTAAAGGAGGGTGATTGATCCCATACATTAGAGAAAACCATTATCGTTTTTATCCATCTTTTGGTTTTATCCATACATGTTGATGGAGTTCATGCACAAGTAAGAATTCTTTAGTGATTAGATTCTTTCCACAGATGGGATCAATTAATATCCCATTAGTGTACTTATCATTGATTCAGTTGGCTATGTAAAGATGACCATCAGGTGCATTTCTAATAATATCTTTAGATAGAAAAACAATGTCAGAGGTTTTTAGTTTAGCACTAGGGTAGAGATTTTGATCAATCCAGCCGCATCATCCATAAACCATTGCGAAAGACGAACTTTCAAAGGGGAAATAATTGAGCGAAAATTAATGGAAAACAAAAATATGGACATTCCCGTGAAAATATGGAAGCTCTCTGCGCAGCAAGGAATGCATGAAGAAGATTTCAAACTTGAAAATAGGAAGAATGGCAATGAATTTCAGTGCTGTAGCGAGCAGAATGTTGACCTAAAACCGCAACAAGTAAACCGTTTGAATTCATGCGACTGGCAAAAAGACGTGTACCTGTAGGTGGCGTTTTTGATTGTTTGAGTTGAAGAATTCTTCTACTGCTGGCTCCATAAGGTCGAATCACCCATGAAAATCATGACTAAGGGTTTAATAACATGCCATGTGACGTTTTGACTGAGTAAGCATGTCTGTTTGTCATTTTACATGCCCAAAATTGAGGATACTGTTGTTTTTGCAGCTTATAAATACTCTCTTGCTCTCCATTCGAAAGGCATTCTTTTGTTTCTCATCTTTGGTGTAATAGTGAGTTCTTATATTATAATTTTGAGCCTCTGCTGTGAGTTAGTATTGCTGTTTTGCATCATAGTAATTTCAGTGAGAGAATTAGAATCTGCTTCAACTATAATTTTTAAAATTTGTGGCTTGGTTTCATAGAACCTATCTTGTGATGTGTGTATGCTCATTCTTCTGGATTTCACTAAGCTTTGACAAATGAAATGTTATGATTAGGCATGGGGTTGGTAAAATTTCAAGTTTTGGTGTGGAGACAATGGACTTATTTCCTTGATCATTAACACCTCCAATTTAAAGTCGACTGAAATCAATGAGGTCTTGCACAAGATGTTTAGGACGCTTACAATGTTTCATGTCGTGTTCATTTTTTTGGTGATAATGGCAATAATAATTTGATCTAAAGTTCGGACGTAAAGGCTTATTAGGATCGGGAGTTTTAATAGGAGGTAGGGTGATCATTTTCTATTCTAAAATTTGTGACATTGTGTTATGGAGGGTATTGGGTAAGGGAGTGAATTTTCTAGTCGGATCACCAAATGTGAAAGGAGTTGTCTTCTTTATAGCAGACACTTGGGTATCAATATGTTGAGTTGGTTGAGGGGGGTTTAGTTGAAGGAATCCTTTATTTTGTTTCCTAAAAGGTTGATAATTTTTTTGGTTTGCGGATTCATACTTTTTAGGTCGGCTAGAGGTGGGTTTTGTTTCACGAATACTAACCGAGTTTTGATAATCACGAAGGGTAGTACACAAGTGTATGAGGAAAGGAAATTTCATCATGGTAAGCTTATCTTATATCTTAGTTTGCAAATTCTCAATGAACATCCATTTTAGGTGAGGATCGGTAATCTTTACATCGATTTGGGAATAAAGCAATTGGTAGCGTGAAATGAAGTCAATAACTTTTTCATCATCTTTTTCCTTACATCTCATCAAATCGAATAAGGTCATCTTAGGAGTCATATGCACTTGGAAATGGTTTATAAAGGCCTCAACAAGTTCATTGAATGAACGAATTGAATTATTTGGTAACGAGGAAAACCATTCTAAGGCGGTATCCTTCAAGGATCTAGGGAAAAGCTTAGCCAAGAGCTTATCCTCAAGGAAAAAATCACTACATAAGGCGGTATAAGCAGAAACATGGCTAGAAGGATCTCCTTTCCCCCCATATTTCTCAAATCTAGGAATCTCTAGACCTTGTGGTATCAGCGTTGTCAATATCTCCAAGGATAAGGGATTACTTTTGACATAATATGTAGGTTGGCCATTTTGATTTTGGTTTATGGTGTAAATTTTCTTTTTAAGGGATGAAACATTTTGCAAAAGGTAGTTGAGAATAGCATGTTGTTTGTGTTTGAGATGGAGGTGAATATGGTGGGAGGTGTATATGTGTTTGAGGAGTGGATGGAATAGTTATGGGAGTAGATGGTAGGAATATGACATGTGATGCCACAAAGGTACTAGGAATGCTAGCGGAAATACCCAAGGTAGGAATGACATTACTAGTAGGTTGCATCATTTTTGTAACTTGAGGGTTGGTATAGGTAGGAATAGAGGCAATGGTTGTGAGAGAAGGCATTTGAGTTCGTCCTTGACTTTGTAAATTATTCAAAAGTAGATCATTTCTAGTCATTGAGGTAAGATGTTTTCCAAAAATTTGAGCTAGGCTACGCACAAGTTCAAATCCTTCTTCACTTTCAATCATGCGATGTATGTTATCTATAGTAGGGATAGCAGTGGTTGAAATATTTTTAGTACTCAGTTGATTTTGTAGGTTTGCTAAGTCTTCATAGATTTGGATTATGTTTTCTTGTGGAATACTAGGCATGAAATAGGAAAAATCAGATTTAAAATGTTAGGAAACAACAGGTGCTAAAACCCTATCAAGCACCATGAAGCACAAACTAGAATGAAAATGCAAATAAATAAAGGAAATGCAAACCAATTTTCAAACTAGACTTGATTGGCCTCCATGGCTCTTCTCCACTTGCATGAGAATGCAAGATTTTGAAGGTTGATTGTTGGAGGAATGTTGGTTGCTCAATTTAGTAGCATAACATTGACATGGGGATGATAGATGAATGACAATAGATAGAAATGGATAAAAGAATCAAAGAATGATTTTAGCGTATAAGGATACTTAGAAATCAACCCCAATGGCTTGTAAGGAGAGAGTTTATTTATAGGAAGTATCTGATTTAGTTGATGGTTGAGATTGGATGTCAATAAGATGTCTAAATCAATGGCCAAAATTAGAGATTTATGTAGTATGGACTGAGGTTAGAGTCAAAATTAGAGGCAATGGCGAGCAAAGATAGAAGGGTTGAGATTGAATTATAAGATAATTCCAATCCAAAGAGGCCTGAAATTAAATGAGATGTGTCAAGAGAGATAAGATTTGATTTGGAAGATAAGATTGGCACTTGGACAAAGAGGTGATGAGAGAAATTAATTAGAATTGGCTATTTAGGTAGCCAATGAATAATTAAATAATTAAAGGTATTATTTCAATTATAGAAGAATATGACAAAATAGATCATTTTAAATTAAAATAATGATTTAATTCAAAATTCAAAGTGGACCAAATTAAATAAATAAAATTTATTTAATTTAATGAGAGAAGAAGAGGCTAATGAATAATTAAATAATTAAAATAATTATTTAATTATAGTAGAAAATGGACAAAAATTAAATAAATAAGAATTTATTTAATTTTAAAAGAAGGGAACTTAATTAGTGACATAATTAAATAAATAAAATTTATTTAATTAATCAAGAGAGAATAAAGATAAAAATTAATTAATTAATAGAAACCCATGTAAAGGTTTAGAAAATAGATTAAAATAATTAAAATTTAATTTAATTATTAAAAAGAATAGAAAAGAGGGGCAATGTTAAGATAATCTAAAGAGTTGCAAGCCTAGGACAATTTTATGTGTCACACTAGCAACCATTGTTTCAACAATTGTCACACTATGAAGGCAAAGAGTTGTTAAGGGTATGGTCCATACCTAGTGAACTAGTGTCAACACTAGTAGTGAAACAGCTAGATAATCCAGGATCCACAATGATTGTGCTATCATGGGATGGAATGATTCTCAAAATTCATCTCACTATAGTATTAGCAATAGGACACCAAGTTGTAAAGCTCATGCAAGGGGCAATCAAGGAAATGCAAGATGCAATGAACACACGATAAATGATATTCTCTAATTCTGACTCAAATGAAACTAAGCTAGATGCAATGAAATGAATTAAACAAAAATTCTGCAAACTGAAACGAAAATCTAACAACAACAAACAAAAGCACATAAACAAGGATTTTAATGCTAAAAAATGTCGTTTAGGATCTAACATGGGACTAAATCACCTAGAGGTGCATATGAGTCCTAATCAGATTTTTTTTAGGAGTTCAAATGTTGATAAACAATCAACATAGAGTACCCAAAAATTAGGCAAAACCACCATTATTGAGACTAAATCATTCAGAGGGGTGTATGAGTCCCAGATTAGGGTTTTTTTACAAATTTAAGAAAATTTTCAGTGAATGTTAAGTTTTCTGGTTTGAATGATTTCTATATTAAGTGTAATTACATATTTTAAGTTAAATTCAATGATGCAGGAAGCAAAAATGCAACCTATATGCACTTACACTAATGCAAGATTTAGAAACCCTAGATTCAAATTAACTAATGCAAGACCTAATGAAAAGTTAATGCAAGCTAGATCTAGGACTATGGTGCACTCCAAATAATAAATAAGGTGTTCTAAAGGGCAGGTTCACCAAAATAAAACCTCAAAAATGGTCACTCTATGTTTTGGGAGATAGAACAACCAATTTCCTACAAGTTTCACTCAAGGAAACCTTAGAGATCTCAATCAAGGGATAGAATGAGCGAAAGAGATCTGCAAAAAGGTGTCCTAGGGTGTGATTAAAGACTAAAAGGGGGTTCACCACCAAGTAAGGGCTTGGAAAGATAAGAAATGTAAATGATATGCAAAACTTAAGTAAATGACCTAGAAATGAAATCAAATCAAAACAATAAACTAGAGATAAACAGAGGTGCACCTGGAAACTGAAGAGACTTGAATTGAGGTCTAAAATCTTGGAAATGCTAAATTTTTAAGTACACTGGGACTGATACGCTAGTAGGGTCGATTTAGTCCCAGTTTAGGGTTTCAGGCCAAAACTAGAATTTGGAATTGCTAAACCAATATCTACAAAAAAATGCCTCAAATTTGGTATAGGAGGACTCATACGCCACAAGTGGCTATTTATTCCCAGTATTAGGGTTGATCTAAAACTCTGATATCCTCTTAGGTTCTCCTGTGGCTTCTCTCCTATCAATTCTCTGAGTCTGAAACAATGAATCACAATTTGTAAGTGACTTTCTGTGATCTTGCAATGTAGATGACAAGTTTGAAAACTTTTCTCCAATGTTTTTCTTTAATAGATCTTCAACCTAAACCACTTAGATCTATAATCACACATCAATGAGATGGAAAAATGTTGTCTTGTTAGTGGATAGGGGTTTTCCTTGGTCAAACCCTGTTTTGGTCATCAAACCTTGAAATGATTAGAAATATAATGAAGGAATGATAAATGAAAAAATAAGCTATGTTGCAACTCACCAAACCCTTGAACAAAAGGTTGCAATCTTATATGTAATGGCTAGTATGAATGTGTATCTTGACTCTTGCTTGAAGAATATCAATCTTAACCTGAATGCTTCCTTAAATCATAAAACCCTACATCACAAATGTTATCTAAAAAAAAACATGATGCATGATGGCTTTGACATGATGCTTGATACTTGAATAATGCTCCAAAATTTTTGATAATCACTCTTGAATGCTCTTAAATGCTAGAATTCTTGATCTCAAAAAGTGCTAGATGACTTGTGAACTTGCTAGGAGAAAATGAGTGAAATAACCTTGTATTTATACTTGTTTATTCCAAATTTCCCAAAATTACAACACTACAAGCTGACATTAGATCTAGGATAATAAAGAGCCATGGGAATTCCAATTTAAATTAGGTCTAAGCTAAAATTGGGACTCATACACCCGGTTGTGGCATATGAGTCCCATTAAAATAAACTTTAGGTCACATTTTTTAGAAATGGAATTAGTTTATGTGAAGTCAGGATCCGGTGCTTGAAACCTAGGTGGAACCATATGCCCAGGTGGCATATGAGTCCCGAATCACTAAATATGGGCCGTACAATCCAAAATCATTAAATTTTGATTGGTCATTTGATATATTTCAGGATTATCCTCGAAAAGATGCATTAAATAGGGCTTGTGGATGCAAAATAAGGCCAATTAAAGCATAAAGAAGCCCAATTATAGCAGGAGGGCCCAAACAAGTGTGAAAATGTAAAGGGCTACATTTTTATACACTATAATATATATATGTATATATATTTATATATATCAACTCAAACAATAATAAATATACATCATTCGATATTTGAATGCATAGGCTTATATCCTTTTACTATTCAAATTATTTTCACACATGTAAATATATATCTATATTCATATATAAATATGTATAGTTATATACATATTAATATACTTGTATGGACATTTTACTCATGTCATTACATACACGTATATCAATATGTATATACTCATATACATATATATCCATCATTTATATATATTACCTTCAAACATTCATAAAAGCAATAATATCAATTGACATATATACATGTATCTTTTATCCATTCGATGTTCTCGTGCATATGGGTAATTTTTCCTATAAGCATCTGCAGATACATCTATCTATGTATACTAATGTACGTGATTACTCATGTGTATGAGTTCATCGTGGACATGTGTATATGTATGTATATATACATTCTATGTATATATATCTCATCAATTGTACTCATAAAGGAAGTACTCAAAAACATAAAGAAACTCAAATACTTATTTTAAGCATTACTTCACAAACAAGCAAAACCTCTCCTAAACAATCCATTCAAGGTATCTTACCTTACCTGAAACTATTGACTTGACTATTCTATCAGAGTGTGCATGAAAGATCAAATTAGACTCTCCTAAGGGTTTCCAAACCAAAATCCTTCTCTTGAGTGATACTTCCTCTCCCTTTCAAAGGCGTGAACCTGCACCTACAACCAACTTGTCACATTTGCAAAGCTAGTCAATTGATCGTAAAACAATCACTTGCAATATATATTCAATAGTCAAAATAAGACACATATATAACATCATTTTGATTCAACCATTTATTCATTCTATTTCCAATGATTCGTATAAACAAAGTACATTCACATTTATTTCCATCAAAGTTACAAACACACACACATATGCAAGTATTTCATCTAGCTAGGTAAAAGTAACTAAGTATACTACAGGGTGTAACACTTTCATCTTTAAGGCCATCAACATCTAAATTACTTGCAAAACCATAACACTAAAGAAAAAATGTTATACTGTAGAGGAAGAAATAAAGACCACGAAAATCGACATGCAATTATAAAGGCTAATTTGATGTATTTATAGGTTATTTAAATCTGTATGACTGTGCACAAACTTTGGGATTCTGGTATAAAAATAAAGAGTGAAAAGAGCATATAAATTGGCATCTCACCTGGTGATGAAAGACGGTCTGATAGTGCGGCTATAGAGAAAATTGCTTGTTGGATAACATAAGAAAAAACTATGACCACCATTGTTATTCTTTACACCTTTACAATTTTGATGCAGACGGAGACGAGCCAAATGCCACACGCTCATGATTTCCAATGAGGTAATGTAGCCATCCTTGCAATTCACCCCATCCCACTAAGAGTCACAGGGATCTATGCCAATATTCTAGCTTGTTGGCACCATACTTTCCCACAACAACCTCATGACATTTAGGGAAAAATTTGTATGTAAAATACAATATCCAAATAAGAATTTTGTGCATCTTTATTGAAATATCACAAGAAAATGATGAATTTTTAGAGAGCTTACCATTGTTGTTGTTTGTGACGCCTTTAACTCCAACTGTCTCCTCTCCATGCAAACACCCTAATCACTAACTATCAAAACCTGTAGGCACCTCCCTCAAAAATCGTGCAGTATCTTGCATTGGAAGTTGCAAATGCACCTATGAGCCATCTGCAATGCCAATCAAAGACTGCAAAAATATTTTGCATAAAAATTTTGGTTAAAAAACCTACAACTTGTTCATAGCCATTCAATA